>CAEGAD010070572.1:0-79504 GCA_903067055.1 Poeciliopsis paucimaculata | reverse complement strand
GGGGTAAGGGGGCTGTTCTGGGTGGTATTCATGGGGTTTTTTTCCGCCGCCGCCTGGGGCGGTGGGCAGCCCAATTTTTTCTCCCCCCCACTTTAAAAAAAAAAAAAAAAAAAAAAAAAAAAAAAAAAAAAAAAATACCACACAAACCCGGAGGTAACAGGAAGATACTCTCGCGAGCGGAGCCACCGAGTCAAACAGCGTAACAAGCGACCGGGATGGAGATGAGAAGGTGATGGTGTCGGTGGCGGCGGGGGGTCACCGCTGTCTGCCGCTCGATTCGCCCCGTTTTCTGTCGTGTTTACGCTCCGCTGTCGCCTCCTCCTTTCCGTACTCCTCGCGCTGCCCCTGCACCCGCCGTGACGCTTGTTCCGACCCCAAGAAACCAGAAAAAAAATAAGCCAACCCCGAGTCGCCTCTTTTTTTTTTTTTTACAGGTTTTTCATCTCTCTTCTTGACACACCAGGCTGCTGGGAGGAGGTGGGGACGAGAGCTTGAAGGGGGGTGTGAGAGGTGACTGGGGAGGGGGGGACAAGTGGAAGAAAACGGAGAGAACTGGAAGGAGGAGCCCCACGACCAGAGAGCTCCTCCCCGTTTTATGCTGCTTTATCAGCGGGTAGAAGGGCTGGGGGGCCGCAAATCATGAGACATCTACATTTTGAAATATGAGGAAGAGAGAGCGAGAGAGAGAGAAAGAGAGAGAGGCTGGGTGGGAGTGTCAGTTTCTCAGAGATGCTTTGACACAGGCCAGCTGCATGCATCCAACTGTACATGAGAGGGGGGGGGGTTATGCAAAAACAAGACTGGAAAAAAAAACAAAAAAACAACAACAACAAAATCAAACAAAAACAAAGGCAAACTGAGATCAGAGCCACACTGATCAATGCACACAATACAAATGATGCAGTTGCTCAAAACGTTGCAGCTGCGATGCTCGGTGCATTTTGTTAGAGAAGCTCACTGTGACCTGAAGGGGGCGCCGAAGAGACAGGAGTGACTGCCATAAAAACAAACAAGAATTATGTCAAAGGAGCAGTATTATGCATTCTCCCTGCACAGAGACATTTTATAGCACAGTCAAGTACATAGGTCGCCATTAGATGTTATGGAAATGTTTTAGGCTGTGTATCAAACGTAACTTAAAGAAAATTTGCCCTTGCAATTTGACGCAATAAAACTGAGGCGTTTAAGTTAGGAAGTCAAATTTCTTTGAAGTTATATTTTGACTTATTTGACAGCATTTTCATATGTGACATAGTTACTTGAGATACTTGATACAAAATGATACTGTGTCTTGAAAATACACAGCATGGTTGTAGCTGGTTCGTTTCCAGTGAACCCCAACCAGATTCGTCTCCATTAGCAGATTTTGTCAAACGTATCACATCACATGCTCTCCATTTCAGTCAAATCTGGTTTATGCATTCCTAAAACAGACTGCAGGACAGGTAGTCCTACAAAGCCTTGACTCTGGGGGACTGAACATAAATTCATGTCATATGTCTTAAAATTTTATTTGTAAAGAACAGAAGAAGAAAAAAAAAACTCTCCACAAATATCGCGTATTGATTTTCCTTCTGCTTCATCAGTATATACTGCTTTGTGTCGGTCGGAAGAACGAAGATGTTTAAGTAGAAATGTGAAAAAGTTTAAGCAAAATGCAGATACGTTTACAGTCTCTTGGTACAAAATGGATGGATTGTTTGAAGGCCAAAAAAAAAAAAGATCATAAATTATTTTCTTAAAATATTAATAAAACAAAATTTTTTTTACAGGGCTCCAGTAAGATGGCTCAGTTTCGAACATTTCAGAAGACAGGTGTGGTTTTGTTTCCAGCTCCATGTTCATGGAAACATATTTTACCCAACCTCTTTTTTTTTTCTTTACCTGACTAGCATTTTCCCTGAAGGAGCTTTTTTTTTTAAATATTACTATTCATTTCATTTTATTTTGGTAAATTGCCCACATCACAAGAAACAACACAGAAAAAAACCCCCAACAATAAATAACCCACAGTTTACCAAAAAAAAGAGGAGTAGCCTGAAGCAAAGCTTATTCTTGCCTATCCTGAAGGAGCTGTTGGAGAAACTGTGCAGACTTTTGATACCCATAGGGCGAGGCTTTATTTTATTTATTTATTTTTTTGTAACCGTTGCAATACTTCATCACGTTTTACTGAAACTTTTGAGTGGAGTGAACAAAGGCACAGGTGCCTTTTCTTTGGCCTCTACGTGGGGCTTATGACTCATTGCCTTTCTACTGAGACTCTGCATCAGCGCAGCTCGCAACACCTCGGCTTGTTACGGCTAATCCAGCTGGCTGCTGCACCTCCTGGAGTGTAACATGCCTCATATCGGTCTGGGATCCTCATCCTCAAAGGCCGCGTTTGTTCTCCCTCTGAGCAATCAGTAACCATAAAGGCAGATGCAGCAGCCCCACATATCATGCTGCTTCTCGTCTTCATCAAATATTGATGTGAGCCTGACAGGGGCATCCAATTGGATGGTTAGATTCAGTTTTCTTCTTTTAGCTTTTCCATCAACCGGTGGCTCCTATGGCTTAGGTTCACAGCTAGCCAAAAAGCAGATCCTTTTCAAGTATGGCAGATGGTAAACAATCAGGACAGTTTCAGTGATCAACATATCAATGAATTCTAAGGAGAAAGAAAATACATTTTTATAGCTCAGAAACCAGTTTTCTTATGGGGGTGGTCAATGATTGATCATCACCTGGGTCACTTCGGAGCACAACCTATGCATTTTCCAAAGAATTCACTAAAGATAGAGTGTATTTTCTTAAACAGATATGGCGATATTTTTAAAACATACATCAAGTGTAGGCGTGTATCACTGCTGCCGCCAACTGTTTTGGAGGGGAACTGCATCACAACAACCAATCACATGTCAGGGTCGGCTGCCGAGTGATTGGTTTAATCTCACATGTCATCGAATGCAAGAGACATTTTGACCAAGGTTTCAGGAAAACCGAAACAAGATAAAGTAATTCACGAAGCTGACGAAACCCCAAGAGGACGGCCTGACCTGGAGAAACATCTGAATGAGTGGGAGAAACTTCAAATTCTAAACCAAGGCAGAAAAGCAGCGCAGGCAAAAATCATTTGCGCTCGCCATGTTGGTGAAAACCAGAAGTGGTGGCTTTAGACCACTCCTGGTCTAAAGCCACTAAGGTGGTGGATTCACATTAACCGTTTTGGACAGAACTTTTTATAACCGGCAGATCTGCAAGTGTTCTCAAAGGTTACAGATTACTGCTGACTGGCATTCATTGCTCTCCGTTTATGATCCCCGCAGCTGTTTACGGTTTTAAAGTTCTTTCTCATGCAAATCTGCATTGTTTATGAACATGATGTATTCACACAAAAAAAAGTAATGGAAAGATAATGTTCTTATTATCGAACATCTTATTGTTAGATGTGGTGAGCTTATGGTTTCCAAACTAAGGCACTTGGGTAAGTCCCCATTGTTTCACCCAAACAGGTAAATGGGAGCAATACAAGCAAGGTAACAAATGTTAAAAATTTGCACACCCAAGCCATTTGAAAAGACGACAGAATGAGCATGTGTTCAACAATTTACTGATGAGTTCGCTTCAATCTGTTGCCTCTTTTCTGCCACCATAGCTAGATTTAAGAGCTGCAGACTGTAGAACGAGCAAGAAGCAGGAAGAGCAATCAAATTATTTCACTACCAAAAAATGATTTAAAAAAAAAAAGAAGACACACAGATGTAGCAGTGGGCAACTCCAGGCCTCGAGGGCTGGGCTCCTGCAACTTTTAGATGTGTCTGTACTTCAACACACCTGAGTCAAATAATGAGGTCATTAGCAGGACTCCGGAGAACTTGACTGCATTTAGGAGGTGATTCAGCTGTTGGATTCAAGCGCGTTGAACCAGGGAGACATCTAAGAGTTGCAGGGCACTGGGCCCTCGAGGACCAGGATTGCCCACCCCTCATTAGAGGATCTTAGTAAAACAGTATATTTACCACATCCTGACCTAGCTTTGATTCCAGTCGAACCGCTGTCAACGTTTCCTCTTCGCCTTCCAGAAAAAGCAAAGTACTCTCTGATTACAGACATGTAAACAATACGGTGGATGTGTTGCTGGTTAAAACAACTAACAAACCAAACAAAAAATGTTTTTTTTTTTTTTTTATAGTCAGCGTGTGACACCTGAGTTAATATTGCACTTCAGCATTACAGCTCAAACACACCCACATGGAGGGGTGTGCACTGAGCGCCTGGTAACTCTTTAACAGGAAATAAACGCTGCAATAAAAAGAAACAGAAAAGACAGAGAGAGAGAGAGAGACTTGATATCAGCGTTGATTTTCTTGTATTTCATCTTTAAAGAAATTATATTTTACGCTTTAGCTTAAGTTTTTATTCTGAAAATGAACGCAATGCCTTACAGGGTGGAAGTTAGAAACACTCCAGTGTGTGCAGCTCAGAAATGAGAGGTAACAAACTGAAGTTTGGTGTTCTTTAGAAGAAAATTAACTCATATTTATTGAATCTACCATTTTTCCCCCTGCTATTTATTCTTCAGCTCAGAATCGGACGTCTGTCTTGGAGAGACTTTTGTGTTTGCTGACGCTTTGGAGGACCAGAGTCTACAGATCAGTGACGTCAGGTTCTGGTTGGTCATGCGCAGCTGAATAACCTGTTCTCTGTTTGGAAGATGAATGAGTGACTCTTTTTTTTGCGGCAACATTCCATGTCTTCATGTTTTGCTTAGAATGATTTTTTTCTAAAATGTGCCAAATACTTACGTCTTTTAATTATGCATTTAGATGTTTGCCATCATTCAAATATGAATTAAATACATTTTAAATATTTTGTACTTTACACACATGCTGTTTCATTGTGTCAGTGCAGTGTAATAAGACTTCCTCAAGTTTAAACTATACAATATATATTTTTGGTTGTTTTTCCTTCAATAAGCTAATTGATTGTACTAAACCCAATTTTAATATGCAATTGAATCTGTTGAAACGATTTTTCTTATTTGATATTTTCTTCATATCATGCATGTCCCAGTACTAACGTTCCACCCTGTTAGAATGTTTCCCTTTTGCCTTCAAAAAGACTAAAATCCCATCAAATCCATTTAATGGAAGTGACATCAATTGGTTTTGAAGTGAATTCACCCAGTTGGAGGTAAGCTTCAACTGTCACCATCTCCTTACTTTTTGTTTTTTTCCTATCTTAAAATATATTAAACCTGAACTAGTCAACCTTAAAGTTCCACCCTGCTAAGATAGATAGTGGAAAACGTCTATTCAGTAAAATTTAAGAAACATTATATTCAATTTAGTCACTAAATGGTGGTTTTTCTATTGATGGTTAGCCAGCTAAAAGTGGACCTCATGAAGAGCTGCAGGTAGATTGGTTAGAACAGGGAACGTAGATCGATTTGTTACAATACAAAGACAAACAAAAAAAATGTAAATATTAATTTATCCAACCCTGAGCTTGCCCATTGTTCATTTCTTATTAACATGTTAGTGTTGTAATAAAATATTTAACCCTTAAAACATTAATACTTTTTTTCTCTTCAAAAGTCCCGAAGCCGAAATGTTGCCGCAGTAAACATTGCTGCACCCTTACCTTCGTCACACCCACATCGATAAATGGGCTGAAATTCTACACTTAAATGTAAATATTTCTATTAGAACTGTTTTCATGTTCAAAGGTTTTAGGCTCAGTTCTAAGAAAATGGGGATAAATAAAGAAGTTCAGAAATATGAACGTAGGTTTGTTCATCCTTGCAGCAGATTTTATTAATGTTTATTTTAAAAATGATTTTAAAAAATACCAATTCATATTTAGGGATACAAGTTTGAACTTCCTATCCTATAATTATTCCTATTAAACCCTCCATGTTTCTTAAAAACATGGACTGCACATGGTGGCTGTGGGCAGAAAATTGATTTTTCAAACAAACAAGGCCCCTTGATGAACCATTTTCATGTTGACCGCAATTCCAGAAATTCGACTGTGCTGCCGCCAAATTTCTGTAACGTGCAGAATGTGTTTTGAAGCTTTGCTTGGTGACAGATGGCCGGTAACTCGAAACATGTGTCTGTAAGGCCGTCTTCGGCACCAGGAGCCGCCCGGCTGTAGAGAGAGCCGCACTGAGATGCATGAGCGAGGTGCTGCCTCACCCAAACACGCTGCACGCGAGAACGAGACGCCCAGCAAGTACAGAAATGTCACAAACAACATGGCATGTTGCAAGCCTTCCTCTAAAGAGGTCTGACCATATGGGTTTGGGTAGAGCTATGGAAAGCCAAAAGAGCCACAGCTCTATAAATAAATACATTACACAATTTAAAATACTGCTTATAATATGAAAGTACATAACCTCTTCTTGTTTTACATGCAAAGTAACATGCCTTATTCTAATAAGGTGTTACCAAATGTATTTATAGAAACAATAAAATTACTTTAACATTGTGCAGAGGAGCACAGCTTGACTTTTGCCAGAAATGTTCATCAAAAATCTGTGAGATTGCTCTGAGGTGGATTTGCGATTTACGTTAGCCAATCAGGAACAGTTCAACAAATAAAAGCCCTTTGTAAATAAGTACCACAGTGACTGAAGATGATCACTGAATTATTTTTTTTAATTTAATACTTATATAGATACACTAACCATAATCTATGACAGTGTTTGAAATAACTGATAGTTGGGGGCATTTTTTAACAGACATGAAGCGTCAGAATTATGGCTGGAACTTTATTGTGTTAATTTCGATGAATTAATTGCATAGATTTTGACGATTAATTTATCAATCAGTTTTTCATTAACATACAAAGGTTCCGGCTGGAACCTTCGCGTGTTTCCGGGATGCCTGCAAATGTGACGCACAAGTGACTTTAGCAAACATAGGCAGTGGACATCAAAACTGCTTATCTTGGCCCAAAAAAACACATATTTGCTTCAAAATAATAATCTGACGGGATGCTGGAGAAGTCTACGGTTGCGTTCAAGTTGTGTTAAAATGAGTTTGTGACGATAGCGATAGTGACGCTATTCAAGCCTATTTAATAATTTGGTAGCAAAGACGGTTTTGAATTGAAAATGTTGCTTGCTTTTGTCGACAGTTTTAACTCAATTACAAATTTGTCTAGTCTCACTACTGGTCAAAATTAATGGAATATAATAAGAAAAATGTGCATTGAAAAAAGAAATCACAGACAAGTCCTTAAATTATCTGGAGATAGAATATATATATATATTTGGACAGCAAATAAAAAAATTACTTTCAAACACTTTCATTCATTCATTACAGTTTAAGGCCTTGAATAAAACATCCTTGTCCAGCTACTGGAGTTGCCTTCAACAGGAACTTCACCAACCTGGATTACTGTGACTGTTTATGTTCCAAAGAGAAGCAAACATTGATTGGAGTGTGGTGTGACGCCACTTCCTCACAGTTTTCATTGCAGAAATAATAGAAAGCTCCGTTCCCTTCCAACTCGCGCTCACAAATTCTCTTTTACAGTACATATTGTTCATAAATCCACAAGTTTGATGAAGAGCAAAACATTTCTCCTTCAGACTTTCCTCCTTACTGGGGTCCAAGGCCGCCCTGTGAGCTTTGGCTGTCGCTGTTGTCCCCTCCCCAAAGTCGGTAGAACTGACTAAAGTCCACGTAGGGCGGGACCCTGCCCGTCTCGTCGGGCTGTGCTGCTTGGCTCCCTCTCTGACGAAACAAGCTTCCATCCCCTGAGCTGGAGCTGGAGCTCTGTGTTTGGGTGTTGGTGGACTGCAGGGTGGCTGTAGGGCTCTGGCTGCTGGGATGAGAAGAGGAGAAGGAGGAGGAGGAGGGGGGGGAGGAAGAGAAAGTTGGGTGGTGGGGAACAGTGGAGGAGGAAGAGGAGACAGTAGGTATGAGGGTTGGGATAGACGAGGAGAACGGGGGAAAGAGGTCAATGTCACGAGTGGAGAGACAAAACAGAGAGGTGGAGAGAGGGAGGGGAGGCCAGGGAGTGGTGCAGAGAGAGGAGTCGGAGGTAGAGAGCGCGAGATTGGGGAGAGGAGGTTGCGAAAGGGGAAGTTCAATTATAGGCTGCAGGATGTCAACAGAGGCTTGGCTCGCGGCCGGGTTCAGCATGCTAACGGAGTAGTGGAAAACAACAGGGAAAGACAGAGAGTAGGAAGCAGGACGGAGAACGACAAGCCAGGGCCAGTTAACAAAAAAAGACAAACAGAGATGTGAGTCAAACAGCCAAAGAGAGAAAGATAGAGAGAGACTGGAACTCGCAGTGAAGGAGGACCTGGATAGTTATCCCTCAGAGAGGCTAAATAAAGACGCTTTGCACAGAAAGCAGCCATATTCAAGTGCTACCTATCATTAGCTACAGTCAGCTATACAAGAGACTGTACAGTAAAGAGGCTGGCAAACCCTTATCCTGTCAGGTAAAACATGTATAATTACTAAGGATGCAAACACTTAATCACATCCCAATTGTTCACCAATTTCTAGTTTCAAATTATTTCCAATCGATTAGCTTAGACCTCCTTTTAGTGTTGTAGTTTTACCGCCATCCAGCAGAGGGCGCCACTGGTCATCTTTACGCCAAGCGGAGCCACTTGATGCAGGACTCAAGATGGCGGTGACATAGAAGAACGGAAAAAGAAACGGTCCCAACAAAACCTCGCGAGGGCTGAACAAGGCAGTTTATGCGGTTCTGTTTTGAAATATAGACGCTCGACACGCTCTTTGAGTCAGCGCCTTAATAGCGGTAGTTATGTCTATCTCTCTGTTCAAGGAGGGTTAAGTGTTTCACATGTTTTATTATTTTCATGTCTTATTTTTCTATCCAGTAACCTACCTGGTTCCTGATTTGCTTTATATATACGTCCGAGTTAAATAACGTGAGGCACAGTATTTAATACAACTGACACAAAATAATCTTTAAATTTACTCATGTTTTTATTATTATTATTTAGGCCCTTGGTCTTGTGGAAAACCGGTCGTTTCTGTTGTTACAAGACAAAGCGGGTCTTTAATAGATGGCTACTTGTCAATTACTCAGTCAGCGGAATGATTCATTTTAGCCGATAACTCACACCTCTAATTATTACTGCCGCAGTAATATTTCCAAATGCTTATCTAAAATGAAGTAAACTAAAAACTAATTCAGTACTTCACGTCTCATTTCCTGACCCTCTGACTAAACCAAGCGTGTTTTGCACTGAGTCAGAAGCCGAAATTGAAAGAGGCAAGTTTTAAATATTCTCCCATGTGTTTCTTTTTTTTTTTTCTTTTTAAAGTTAGTGTTGAATTTTGATGACTCAAACGCCTCACTTGAAGTCGAAGGTGACCAGAATAATCTCAGTTTTGCATAAGCTTGTTGTTTATGTAGTGACTCTGCCTGAGCTGAGGTTCCCTGAAGCCTTAACAGTCTGCCATGAGTCACAGTTCCAGTTTAATCCCAAAGCAACAACAGCAGACAGGGAAAATGAGTGATTATGAAAGTGGAGATCAGCTGTCATATTTTGCGTATGAGGGAAGTGAATAAAGAATAAATAAAGAGCTAAATTATACACAGGAAGAAAGAACAGTTTGGAGAGAAACTGCTGTTAATCTGCAAGCTAATTTAGAATGGAGTTAGCATATCAAGAAGCAGATTGTCACAAATGGCATTAACTACATCGTGAGCAAATTGTTCTCTCTGTAGTTATATATTTACAAGAGTAGACGTTCCGATGTCGGACTTCCCCTGATAGTGTCCAGCATTCAAACACACATTAAAACACTTTTTAATGCAATTTGCTAGGTTGACATTACATGTCCTGCAATTAAACTAAGTATTCCACAGTTTTTCACAAGTAGTTTAAAGTTTAAACTGGTATTGTTATGCATCTTTGGTGTAAACTGTAAGCAAACGCTCCCCAAAAGCATGGTAGCGCTCTCCTTTCGTAATAATGTGTCAGCAGGTTTCACCAACTCCAAATTAAGACTTTTTAAGACCATTATGAATGAAGTTTAAGATCTGTATCATGACAGAAATGCTACTAATTGTGAGGATGACTAAAAATCTTGTTATCCCTGAACTTTTTTCCCTCATCATAGCTACATCTACGGCTTTTTTTTTCTCGTCCTTCTCAGCTGTAGTTCCCTCCGTAGTAACAACTTTGTTGCAATAAAATTCTTAAATAGGTCAGACTGGTGCTTGCCAGCCATGTTTAGCCACAGAAGTGAGCCGATGGTGAAGATGATCGCCGCTCCCCCAACTGGTGATAAATTTGCACTTGTCCATGATTGACGCGAAAACGCTAGCTAGCTGTTAGCATGAGACAAACTTCTGTCTCACAGAAAAGTCCCATGAGAAAAAACCTGAAAAATTGCATAGAATATATCAAACGACATAATCCTGCCATGACAAAATTTAAGACCTGTCATTAACATATTAAAGGATAACAAATATTGCTATCCTTATGGCCTCCTGTACATGCCCTGCAGGGGGCGCTACCACTCTCATTAAGAAGCACTAGTCTGTACAATGTAATGCAAAATTCAGGGTTTTTTTGTTTTTGGTTTTTTTACCAACTTTATGCAGGTTTTTTCTTTTTGCAGATTTATTAACAAACTATTTGTAATCAGCTCAGCTGCATCAATATTTTGCAGAACCTCCTTTCACTGAAATAGCAGCAAGTCTTTTGTCAGCTACAGTGAATTTGAGTACTTTCACACATCTAAAACTATTGTGTTTGACATATGCTATGTGTAGGAGTATTATTCGACATTACAATACTTGTTTCCAGCTGTAAAATGATAAGCTGTCCAGGTCAACCCACAGCACAAGTGTGAGGAAGTAAAAACTTTGCCTAAATGTACATAAACACAGCTGCGGAGGCCGGAGGCAGGGGAGTGAAAATCAAGCGCACCTTAAAAATAAATACAGCAGAGGAAGGATGAAGAAGCCTAATCTTGTTTATTTAAACTACACTTAAAATAAACTCGCCCACAGCCGTAGAAACAAAGAAATAAAGATAAAGGTTGAGCAAGGAAAACAAACAGCAGCGTTTGGAGAAGAAGGGAAAAAAACACCAATGGAAGGAGAAAGTCAGCAGACAGAGGAAAAAGCCAAGCTTACCCTGGTGTGGGGGTGCCTTCCTCCAGAGTGGAGGCGGTGTTAGTCCCGTTGGTCAGGGTGCTCTGAGACGGCATTACCAGTGAGAGGGTCACGCTGGTTTTACTGGTGCTCTGGCTGTTGGAGTATGGTACCGAAACTGGATAGATCCGCCCGCCTGGAAGAGATGCAGGTGAAGATGTTAAAATCTGCAGCAAAACATCCCAGTTACTCATATTTTTTTCCATTCTGTTAAAAGTGCTGATGGGAAATGGAACATGATTTTCTATATTTTCTCAAAAATATTTTCATACAACTAAATTGTGATGAAAAGCGTGCGATAAGACTGACCTGCCACTGTCATAAACATGACACAAGACCTGTCAGAGGATTTTCAGTGAAAATGTCCTTCTTGGTAATGTGTTCAAAAAATGTAGGGCCTTTTTATTTGAGCCTTTTTATTCTTGCCAACACCGATAAAAAGTCGTGATTTTATTTTCTCAAGGCCCAGAACTAAACACTGAAAACAACTGTAACAACCGGAGCGATCCAGGAACAGAAACTGCTCTGAAACTCATAAACATCCTGCAGGACACATAGGACAAACATAAGTATTTAGCAAGAGGTTGTTAGCTGAGGTTGTTGCAAAAAATAAAAGCTAACCATCGTATTTAAATGTTGTGAGTAGGAAATCGCCAATAATAAAAAGAAAACAGCTTTGCAGCCATTGTAGAAGTTTTTAACCTTCTTAGAATTTTCTTGGGTGCAGTGGAACGGGAATTTTCCATCTAAGAATAACACTTTCTACCTTGCGTGGGCGTGAGCGCGGCGTCTGCCAGCGGGTAATTGATCGTGCGAATGAGCAGGGTCATGTCCTCATGTCGAGAGCAGGAGGCTGCTCTAATCCGGCCGGACACGAAGACGTCGTGGTGAAGCCTCTTGACCCGCTCCACCACGGACTGAGCCACCGCCTCCAAATTGGTCTGCTGGGCCAGCTCGGCCGCAACCATGGCTACAATTTCCTACGAAGGAGAGGGGAGATGATTTTCAAAAATAATAGCTACATTTGAGAAGACAAGAGGAAAAAGTACTTGAACGCCAAAGTAAAAAGACGACTTAAAGAGTGAAAGAGAACAAAAAACCCCAAAAAACAACAATAGCATTGTTGCTAACCTGGTTGACCTGTTCTGGGCCGTGGGCGGACTCAAGGGCGTTTATTAGGCCCTCTGACATCAGCAGCAGGAATCCTGTTACACCGTCCAACGGGTGGCTGCCATGGATCTCTGGCTCAGAGATGATGGGCTTCGCCTTGGCCGCACTAATGGAGAGAGAGACAGAAAGGCGTGAGACGAAGACAAGAGAGGACAAGGTTGGCAAAAAAAACAACAACAATTAAAGTCAACACAGCAACAAAACATGAGAGGGTTGACATCAACACCAGTTTATTATATTGATCCCTGTTTTATGAATTATATTGGTTGTTCTGCTCTCTCCTTGATAGCAGTAAGGAGAGAATTCAGTACAGATTCGATTCTGTATCTGATGGGGGTTAAAATTTGAATGATGCAAAAGTATTTGGATGTGATTTGCCTAGTTATTGGATAACCAGAGGAAATGAGAAAATTCGGGTTTTATGTGTGTGTTTATGAATAAAGCACTTTTACAGAGGCTTGGCTCTGGTATGGTAATGACAGACATGAGAAGGAAAAGTAGAGATGAGAGAGTAAACACTTTCTTAACAGTCACAGCAATGATGTCATGCAACATTAATAAAAGGAATTTACAGTCATGGAGTTTAACGATGCATTTTTCTTCCAGGGTGGAATGATTATATAACATTCAACATCTGTGATTTTCTTAAAATAATTGACTCCACAACTTTGAATTCCTTACGAACTTTCTTCAACCAGCAAAACGTGATGCAATAATCTCTCCAGGGAAATTCCTGGAGAGATCATTTCCTCACGATGGACGGAGAGTGTGATACCCAAGAAAACACACACACTCAAAGAAAAGCTCTGCTTCAAGCTTCACTGAAATTTGCATCAAATGCCTTCTGGAGGAAAAAAAAAAAAAAGAAAAAAGAAAGACAAAACTTGGAACTCTGTTAAAGTCAAGGTGATGTTTTCAAAGCTAAGAACACTACAACAGCTGTGAAACATGGTGGCGGTAGCATCATGCTGAGAGCCGGTTTTGCTAGCACTGGTACTGGAGCGTTGAACAAAATGAATGTTATATTCATGAAGAAGAGGACTTAGCTGCACCTTAAATCAAAAGGTAGCGAGTTGAAATCTGGACCAAAACAGTTCTCTAAACATGCAGTTTTTTGTCATCATGTTGGAAATTATTCACTTTTTTTCCCATTTTTCACAAATTCCAACATCCCACAGAAGGAACTGTATCCATTTTCTTCTTTTTGCAAAGGATTTATGTGTTTATTTATTTTATTTTAGAATCTAAAAACAGAAAAATGTATTTATCAAAACTTTTAAGTTGTCTTTAAAAAATAAAGTATTGTGATATTTACGGCTGTACAGTGCTATTTAGCGGGACTAGTAAAGGATCAACAGCTACAAAAATTATGTTGCTCCTCCAACACCTTATCAAAAACATGTGAATATCTGTAAGTATCTGAGCCTCTTGGTGTAATTTTGCTCCTGTGTGGATTAGAAACATCAATAAATTCAAATTTGTAGATAAATGTCTTGCTTTTCACAATCAATCAAGTTGCATGCTGTGTTATAGTAAACGGGAACACATGTAGGAGATTTCTCGGAAATGGACAAAGCACAAAGATAGCACAACATGCGTGAACCAATGTAAACGTAGACAGAATGGCAACGGCAGGCGTCACCTGAGCAGATCTATGTCAGAGTAGTTGATCTTGACTCTGCTGTCTCCCAGCCGCCTGGTGCTTCTCTGTTCAGCGATCTGTCCCGCTTGCCGTATTCGAGCCGCGTCCACACCTACCACACAGGAGATATGCTGTAGGCCACAGTGGAGCGAGCATTAAACACACACGAGACGAATCGTAAGGAGCAGAGGAAGAATGAAAGCAGCAGTAAACGGAGGTTGGAAATCGAAACAACGTGAATTTTCAGGTTGATGTTTCTCTTGCTTTGAATCATTTATCATTTTCTCTCTTCCTCACTTTTGTTAGTGTTTCACATTAAATACATTTATGTTTGTGGTTGTAATGTGACAAAATATAAAGAAGTTGTGTAAAGGCCAAACATTAACCAGGGTTTTTGCATTATAAGTCTGGCGGGACACCAGGCTGGACTTGCTCCCCCCACCAGGATGAGAATTGTTTGCTTGTTTATCCATTTATTTATTTTTTTTAAACACCAGTAACAATGAGAGCAAAGATGGGTTAAAGAGACTCTTTATTCTGTATTCTCAGCGAATAAAATGACAAAAACAAAAACAAAAAAAAACATTGGACACTTTAATGAGGGTGAAATAACTAAAGTGAAAAAAACAATTTTTTTAAAATTGTATTTGTTTTATATTTGCCTGTATCTAAGACTTCATAGTTGGTGTTTAGGTATCATTAATAATGCCATCCACTAACACATAATTAACTAGCAATATTTTCAAATTGTCATGTCCACTTTAAACATTTCCACTAAAAAACACAGGAGGATGACTGCCTAAAGGTAAAGGCATTACTGTGACATCACACATTACACACACTCATGTGACTGTTCACTTGATTGTATATACAGAGAATCTGGAAAGTACTCATAGCACTTCACTTGTTCCACATTTTATTATTCAAAATGAAAAAAAAATAACTAAATTTCTAACAAGCCGTCACATTTAATGTAAATATTCGATCTTTGCTCAAAAAGTGATCTGAATTACCAACCTAACTAAACAAGACTAATAATACATATTTATGGGTCCTAAACAAACCATAATTAGTCATTTCCTTGTCAGATTTTGGTTTAAAATTATGTCTTAAGTTATTAACACTATTATTCTAATTCTGAATGGCCCAGCTAGAGTTACAGCTAGAATCTCAGATAGAATTTGTGAAGGAAGTTAAAGTTTAAGATGATGTCAACATCAAACACATGGGAATCAGTCGCATAAAACAAATTAGCAAATTGCAAATGAAGACCTGCAAGAATCGGGTCAAAAGTTAGAAAGATTTAGTGGCTGTAATACCAGTGAAGATGTCAGTTTTTTTATTGACCATAGAAAATGTTGGAAATGGTTTTTGACGTGAAGGTTTTCAATAAAATGTAAATAAAACAGATTTTTTTTCTAAATTGACTCTTTTTGAGAGATCCATGACTCATCAATTAGAAGCAAACTTGGTTGAATGAAAACTACTTTTCATTTCATCCATTCACTCAATAATAAATATGAATAGTTCATGTATAAAGTGAAATAAACTGTTAATGGAAAGAAGCAGGAAGAAGAATTAAGTGACAATATCAGCCCCTTAAAGAGAAAATTAGACATTCAGCTCAGAAAACTATTACAGATGGTTTTCAAAAACACAAAAACTACTCAACATTATTCAATGCCATATCGCTTCATCATACTGGTTTTCAAATTTATTTTAAATGCAGAAAAATATTAAGATCCTTTTATCCCGCAGTTAAGACTCTCCATAAACTGACACCTTTAATTGAAATGCATCTTTTCCATCGTCGCTGTTCTGAATCAAATTTTCTGAAAATCCCAGTTCTTTGCAAGTTACATTTTATTTTTATAATTCTGTTTATGTGCTTTGTACATAAATTAGAGTTTATTTTATTTTATCTATTTGTTTTACAAGAACTAAATAAAATAATTTGCATTTTTCATGTTTAAAGTTGACTCAGGGTCTTTGTGCCAAGATTTAAACAACTCACTGGGCCCTAGTGAAAAACTGACTGCAATCTCAGGCCAAAGCAAAATTTCTTAATATTTGATTGAATTAAAAAAGAAAAAAAAAACCTCGTACCTTATATTTTGTTATACTACAAATATTTAAAAAAGTGATAAATGCATTTGTTGGGTTGAGGCTGGACTTGTTAAAGCCTGTTGGAACACACTGTTCCTTCAGCAAAGCACGTTATTAGAATCTTTGCTCCATTGAGAAACTCTGGATGCCTAAATGACACATTTATCCTGTAAGGAACACGTCTAACAACAGCTGCTTTAACGGCAATCCTGATGCATTCATTTTCAGATTTCCATCACATCGCAGATGTGAGCACATCAACGCTCCTCACCCATTGCCGCCAGTCTTTGTAGCTCGTCTTCGTTGTCGGTGCTATGTGGCCGCCCGATCTGGAGAACCTGGTTCTGACCGTCGCTGCTGGACTTACACAACAAAACCCGGTTTGTACCTGAAACCACAAACAAAGAACTTTAACGATACGTCAAATAAGTGTTGATCAGGTCACCACAATCTGATATTTATGGATCTGGTATAAAAAAGATTAAAAACACGGTTTCTATTGGAGACATCGTTTCCCGTGGCGGGAAAAAGTAGATCCTCCCTTCTGCTTCTTTTTGTCATAATGAAATGTTGCAGAGCGACAGGATCATTTTAACACTAGTCAGAGAAGTAAATCAAGATTTACTCTACTAAGAAAAGAAAACTAAACCAAAGTGGTTGTATGTAAAACAAAACAAAAAAAACAGCTGCGTGCTTTTAACTAGACCATCTAAACCTTTGTTAGTTTTTTAAAGTGTTAAAATAATATGTATATGCAGTTATTTTTACACCAGAATTAACAGGGCGCACACTTTACAGATGTTTTTACACATCTGAATTCAACATTCTCAGCCCTTTGTGCATGGCTGAGAATGTTGAATCCATCCATACGTTCACAAGCTCAAACATAGCGATAATTCGTTTTGCCCATTTAACATTCAGGGATTTAAATTTGGGGAAACACACAATAAAGAGCAAATTCAAGGGTAATCCTAAGAACGACTAAAACACAAAAAATGTAAACGAATACAACTTGAATTGCACAAATGACGGTCAAACCGCTGAAAAATATCTAATAATCCATCTTTATTAGATATAATAAAGATATCTATTATCTTTATTATAATAAAGATAATAGATATCTATTATCTATTAATAGATATCTGGTATCTATTGCAGACTGGTATCTGATTGCAGACAGATACCAGTTTGCAATCCTCTTGCAAATGTTATTTCGATCCATGCTAAAAATGTTAAACGATGTCATGACACACTTTTTGATAAGATCACAAAGCAATTTTTTAAATGTCATGGGGACCATTAAGATGTTTTTTGACAAATAAGAAAAGAAATTTGTTTTCTTTTTGGTCAGCAGCACTTATTTTTGTCTTAGAAAATCTCCCGTTTTTTCCAACCCTCCTTATTGTTGAATCATAAAAAAAAAAGACCTTTAGAAAGAATTGCAGTTTATCTTCAAAGTTCAAAGATTTTGGTAGACCAACCACTGTGGGGAAGTTTCACTAGTGCTTTGTGTATTTTCCATTCATAAATAACAACTTATCGGATCGTTATCGGCCGACACTAAACCTCAGATATCTGTATCTATACCAGAAGTGAATAAAGTGGATCAGTCACTTTCTTTCTCATCTGCCCTGGGAACAACATTCTTATTTATTTACATTATATGTCTAATATAGACATTTTTTGATGATCTAAAAAAATGTCACAACCAGAGTTGAAACCAGCATTTTGTGTTAGCTCACAAAGTTCACAACGCTTTGAGTGGAGATGTTTGAATGTTAAGCGGGGCTTTGCTGAGAACTGACTAATGTCCAAAACATCAAAGTAGCTCTGCTATCAATACTGCAAAAAAATGATTACAGGGTCAACATGGCCCATGATGCAAAGAACAGACACTTCTGCAGAATCATTCAATTTTACTGAAAAACTTCATCTGAAGTTACTTTAAAAAGGCTAAAAAAAATAAATAAAAAATTGGTTTTCTAGCTGGGGAAGCATAAGACAGATCAATGATTAATTAACTTTTAAAATTACATTTGTGGGTCAGTAAGCAGATGCTACATGCAGTTCCAGAGTAACCAACAGATTTCATATCCCTAAACTGCCTCAAGCTGTGTGTTGTAACGTTTTAATCAGACGAACAAGGCCAGTCAATGCAGCCAATTTGCTTTATGTCAATCACAATCAGGCTTCTCTATCCTCAACTAGAAAAATAAGGAGAAAACATCCGCCTGTTTGTTAAGCAAGGTTTTATGTTCATGTGGGCAAAATGTTGAAAGTTAATGTAGCGCAGCTTTTCGCTCCACACGTACTCGGCTCTGATATGTTCAATGCAGACAAACAGCTGGCAGTCATTTACAAAACGCACTTATGTCTCGGTTCAAACCTTCCTGCTAAACTTTGAACTCCTGATCCTCCCAGCGGCCATTCCTATGTGTAATAAATCAGTCCTAAACATAAGCTAGCACTTTTCTTTTTTTTCTTTTTTTTTTTGCTCAGTACTGCATTAGTGACTAAGTAGACAAGATTTTTTGTGCAACTTGCATTTTTCCAAAATCAAATGCATAGAGTCAGAATTGGATCCAACTCTGACTTCCTTCAAAATTCGATCCAAACTAAGGAATAATCTCGTCTTTTGCATGCATGCTAATGACTTTTTAAAGACAAACTGACTGGTGCGTTATACAAACCTGCGTCCCTCAACACTCTTGATTTTTACAGCTATTTCCCTAACATGCTCTGTGTTATACTGTACATCATTATTAATAGCTCAAATTTCTGTTCTGCATCTTCAGGCACTGGGTTGGTATTTGCCCAAACACTTGTGCAATCAAGCAAACAAAGTTCTCCAGCTTCAAGCAGTTGCTTGTTGGATCTGTTTTATGGAATAAAAGCAGATCAACTGACAATAAAGCTATTGATTTATGGCTCATCTATAGCAGATTAAACCTTCCTTTGGTTTCCAGGACAGAAAAAGACTGAAAATCGTCGGGATTGTTGAATGTTTGTGTTCCGAGTGTTCAGTAGTTTGCTCACAGCCTACATTGTGTCTCTGTTTGGGAGGTTTCAGCACCTCCACCACTAGCGTCAGCTCTGCTGCGGCTGAAACAAAGAGAATCAATCACAGCTAATCTCTGACACCTGAAACAGTTTGGTACATCGATGGCTCAGGAGACCGGAGGGTTTGTCCTGTAGCCAGTGAGCTGCAGCAACACCAAGAGTGTCAAACACCAAAACTGAGTAAAACCATTTCAGTCTAAAAAGCTCAACTGCACCAGTTGGACATAGATCGGGAAATGATTTACATCATTTCCTGATGACGTAGATCATGAGAATAAATCAACTTTTCCATCAGTACATGTCACATTTTAGATAACTGAAACGTTGTAATAGTTCTAGAATATTCTCAAGTAACCACAAAAACATATGGTGTGTTTTTTTCTTTTGCAATGATGGCAAACTTTGACTCAACTGATATTGAGTCAAATATCAGTTGACTGATATTGTTTGGATTGAAACTAAATTCTAGTTAAGAAATTAATTAAAGTTTCGCTGTAATATTTACACCATATTTTCTGTATATGAAACGACTCAAATCTGCATCAAGTCTGACATCTGCTGGTGGAAACCAGGAAGCACTTTTCTTTTTTAATGATCCTTTGCAGGCAGACACTGCCTCTTTAGTGTTGCAAATCAAAAATATCACTCAGAAAGTGTAAAATTTTAAATAAATAAAACATGTGTGCATACCAACATTGGCGATGTAGAGCTTATTGTTGAGAATCAGAGCCACTACAGCCGTAGCGCCTCCTGACACCTCCTGCTCTAGCTCCTTCAGGCGCTCCTGGACCTTTTGACTCTGAGGAGAGACAGACAAAGAAAGACTGTGGGACGGCACATTCTGGCCAGCCGGGATGCATTCAGAGAAATAAAAATAACAGATGATAATGGTAGGAAGGCGGCGAAATGGAGGTAAAAGAAACTGAGAAAATCAATAAGAAAAAACAGACAAGATAACTAGAGACGCACCGATCGGTCGCAATATTGAAAAAGATTCTAGACTGGGTATTGGCGGCAATGTGCCCAATCCATAAGGACAGATCTATTCAGTCTAATTCTATGCTCTGAGCCACGTCATACTTCATTGTTTATTTTTCATTACATTTAGAAATCCTAATTGAACTTTCTGAACCGTTTGTTGCAGTTTATTTTTGTCAGTTTCAGTTCCTCTATTCTATTACTAACTACACTGACTGAACAGATTAAAGTTTACATGTTTGACCAAGCTTGCAAAGCTATTGGTATATTTAGGAACTTTGTAATTCAATACATTGTGTTTAGAAAAAATGATTTCAGTTTATTCAGCAGATTTTCTGCATCCATTGAAACAGGCAACAGGAAAAACTACAATGAGCGAAGGAGAGCTGAGTCAGACTGATGACTTAACCTGATGTCCTTATGTACGTTACTGCTTTTTGTGTCATAAAATCACCTCTCCATGTGCGCATACCTCATTGTGTGGCAGGAGGTAGTTGGACAGGTGAGCCTTTTTCGCCAAAGCATCGCCTATTGTATTAAAGTAACTCTCCTCCACCGCCTCAAAGGCCTGTAACAAAGAGAACATGCATTATAATTCGCTCAGCAGCTCTGTAGCACATCAGAGGAGCCACAAAAAAAAAAATATGATAAAACTGCTAAATCAGAAGCGAAAAAAACTCAACGGATAAAAGGCTTCACAGAAGAGATGTGACTCCACAGACAGACAGACCAGTAAACAGTCAGAAACCTGAATGAGGATCCGGCGGACGTCACCGTCTGTGTGACTTGAGTTGAGCTCCCCGAGAAGTAGTTCGGCGGTCAGACACTGGGCTGCAAAGTCCGCCACCCTGCTGCCGTCATAGCCATTAAAAACGGCGTAGAGGAAACAGTTCTCGCCTCTGATTGGATGACAAAACGTAAGGAACATGAGCAAAAGTTGATCGTTTTGAGAGCAGTAATGACATATTCAAATTTAAGTCCAATAGGAATTACAAATAAACTTGTTAACAGCTCGAGAAATAACATTTAACTAGCTTAATAACTTTAACGAGTTAAATTTTTCGAGTAAAGGCTGTAGACTTTGGTTATCCAACTTTGACGGCACCTTACAGTGGAGTACAAGATTCATAAAGGTTACCTTTAACAAGTTTGAGCCAAAGCTAGTCCTTGATAACATAACCAGAACGTTTAGCTGCCTAAAAATACAACATGCTAACTACTGCTGGATTAAAAATAAATAAATTCAACATGCAACTAAATGATATATATATGACATAAACAAGGTTTAATGCCTTCTCATTACATCCCAAATATTGGTTATAGTCATAAAAATCCTCAAATATACATACAAGTCAACTTGATTTGGGTCTTTGAGTTTTATATAAGGAGCAATGTTTGCAAAACATATATATATATATATATATATATATATATAAAAAAGCCTTTGAGGACCCCAGAAAAATTGCTGCCCTGGCCTGGGTGACCGCCCTTAGTAAAGTCTTTAGCAATATTTACCATTTGACATCTAACAAAAATTTACAAAAAAATAAAAATGCATCTGTTAACTGGAGAAGCGACGTTAAAACCAATTCATATCGAACACTACGAATATTTCCAACTACAAAATAAGTTCTGAAAAAAGAAAATGTTTCACTGTCTTGATGCTAACAGACAGTTGAGGGAAGCTGCTGCTGTGTTATTGCACACCTCAGCCTGAGATGCCTGTCCTCCATGGGGTGGCTCTGGGTTCCTTTACCATCCGGGCTGTACACGCAGTTGGGCGCCACTCCAACGCCACACATCTCACACAGAGGCAGGTCATCTGTCCAGCTCTGCTGCTGCTGCAAACAGAAAACAAATAAATAATAATACAACAGCATAAGAAATATCTGTTCATTTTAACTTTTTATTTCTAAATGACATGAGTGCTCGGGTAACATGTTGAACTAGAGCTACTTAAAAAGCAGGAACATAGAGAGTTCAATGCTAAACCGAAACTCCCCCGGGTGTTATGATTAAGTAATAAAAAATACAAGAGTCTACTTAGCCAGCTCGCTGTAAAGAAATAAATAAGACCAGAAAAACAGGGTTCATTGCGCCTTTTTTTTTTTTTTTTTTTTTTTTTTTACTGACAATGACTCCCCCTGCTTCTTGTTAACTCAAGTATATTTAATTTCCAGTCGTTTTGAAGTGTTGTTGGTTAGCTTACGGCTAGCAAGGCACCTAATGAGCTCTACTAAAAATAGCTACAACTGGCTTTATTCAAAGGCAATAATTGCCAATCAAAGAGTCAAAGTAAGTAACAAAGACCCGCGCGAGACACAAACGGGGTTAAAGTAATGTAACTGAGGAATATTAGCTGCCAGTGTCAGGTATAAACAACACTTTTCACTTACGCTTTGCATCAAAGTCTTCGGCTCTGCCGCCATGTTGGATGCTATTTGCTGCGTTCAGGATCACGCCGCAGTGTCCGATATGTTAACTTCGATTACACAAATACACATTTATTGATGGTAGGAAATTAAAAACCGCAACAAAGGCTTTTATTAGTTTAACTATATTTCTATTAGTTTTAATTCCTGATGTAACTCTGTCTGGAGCATCCTTGGAGTATATTCTGGATTCTAGTCATTAGTCACAATACCGCTGCCTATGAAGGCAACGTATTTAAGGTCTTAGCTTCAGTTTATTATAATAAAATAACACTTTTAAAATGTTTTATGGCAACAATGACCATCGCTTTCCTATTTTTAAAATTAAGTATGCGTTGCAAATGAAATATAGAGAGGACAAATCTTCAACAGTATGGAGTGGTTTCCTCGTCCTTTAACAATACTGCCACCGAGTGGGACTGTAATGAATTACAACCAACTGAGAAGAATTCAACAATGAAGGTCTTCACAGATTTTGATATTGCAGTGGACTGCAAATCCAGGCCTCAAGGCGGGACCTTTACGTCCTAAACGTCCCATAACTCTTAGACTACCTCTGCTTCAATACGTCTGAGTAAGATAATCAGGTAATCAGCAGGACTCTGGAGAACTTAACTAAGTTAACTAAAATTGTGAAATTTACAAGAGCAAATCCTGTACAGTAGCAGGTGTAAACAGAAGGTTTTCCATCCAAGCATCCATCTGTCTGTCCATCTGTCCATTCATCCATCCATTATCTTCCGTTCTGTCGTCTCTGTAAAAAATGATTAGAAAATGGAAGTATGCCACAACTTCAACCCTACAAAGACATTAGCTTCTACCTAAACTGACTGGCTTGGGAAAGAGACTATTAGGCAGACAGGAATCTGCAAACGAGTTCTCTAATATCTGTGGTTAGTGAAAGAGTGGGAATAAGAAAGCCTTTCCTTAAAAAAAAATAAATAAAAAAAAAAAAAAAAGTAAAGAGAAGAACTTTTACTCAGGTGGGCTATAAACAAAATGAATGACACACTTTTCAGAAATGTGTAAGTAATAAAATGCTACAAACTCCTTCCACTTCACATTTCCACTCTCCTGTGCCAGCAAAATGAAAAACCGAACCAGAAGCCCGACATACTTATCAGTATTTTCTTTATTTTTATGACTGAAACCAGATACATCAAAAACACACACTGTTGTTCTGAAGCCGTAGCTTGCTTTGTTCAACAAATCTCACAGAGAAAACATCACACATTTCTACGACTACACAGAGGTATAAAGTACATATGGGTAAATATACTTTAGAACTTTTCTCTCTTTTTGTTTATTTTAGTAGTTGTTGTATTGTTATCCCAAAAATAAAAACATCTCCCTATCTCGAAAGCAACGTAAAAGACGAGGCGTAGACAGCCTTGTCATGTATGTCTTATCACAATAACACTCAACAGACAAGATTTCTTTATCTTGTCTTTTCGTTACATATATTTTTTTATTATACATAACTAGAGTAATGCCCTAAAATAAAGCAGAATCTCTCTGTCAAACACTGAATTATCGCTTTACACATATGTATATATTTATAGAGAGAGATAGGTGTACATTACTGTAGAAGAAAACAGAGCAGTGCGTGTTCATAAATACTCAGGAGGCTCACGGTTAAATCTTGTTTAAATAAAATCGAGACGAAGAGTTCTTTTGAGAACGTCGACACGTGTGGCATTGACGATGCAGCATCATTTTGACTACAGCTCGGTTTCGTTCTCCCGTTTTTGTGCCCTCCGAGACCAAGGCCGCAGAAAACGTAACAGAATGAACTTTAGTGGGAAAAGGTTAGGAGAGAAAAGTGTAAGTTGGGGACGTCGGGAGTACAAGTGTGTCGCCTATGATGGTTGCATTTTGCTTGGCAGTCAGAACTAAGGCAACAATTGAACAAAAAAAAAACAAACAAACAAAAAAAACAAACAAAACAGAAAAACAAAAAAATCCATCTCACGTACAAGTATCAGGGAAACAAAACATTGCAATACACACACACACACATAAATACACTGTTAGTAGATACCAGATATGCTTTATCCTGCATTAAATCGTGTATCTCATTAAAAATCAATCTACTCTTAATTTATCACCCGCTCTGGATGTGGGAGTTTTTATAGATGACTGTGATTTGTGTTACTGAGCTGACTGAGAGGAAAAGGATGTGATCAGAAGTATTGATTTCGCGAAAGGGTGATAATTTTCCCATAACGACACAATCTCCTTGTGGTTCCCTCCATTTCCAAACCATTTTTATCCTACTAGTTCTTGTACTTCGAAACATTTTCCCATGCCTGTAAACACCACATTCGTCTCCAAAGTGTAAACTACGACCGCAGTACCGTCGCATCCATTCGAACCCCTGGTAAAAAATTTTTAAAAAGCCCTGAAATAAATACATATTTTTTTAAAGTACAAAATGAGGGGCGGCGTCAGATGGGGGGCCTTTTATGGGTATAATTATTCAGAAGCAAAAATTTCATTCCTTCAATTATTTTTATATATGTACAAAATTACCAGTACTACCCTTATTTGGACCCTAGCCTTTCCTTTGGTCATTTTATACCTAATTCCTTCAGTTGGTGATAATACCCATGGGAACTTTAAGTTAGGAATACACTATTTCCTGTTTCCCAGGCAAACAGGAAGGGACATGAGCAAATCATTGCTGCTTAGGGCCTCCAGCCAGCAGGGGCCCCCCAAGAGCCACTCCAATTCTCAGTTTGTTTCTCACAATTAGTTTTTGTTGTTTGTAGTTTAATTCATCAAAGATCTGAGCCAATTTGTAAAATGACACTATCGCTTCTAAAATGCTAGTTCTAAATAACCATAATATTAGTCATAATAATATAAGCAAAAAAGCTAAGACCTTTAAATGTAAAGTGTACTGCGGCGAAGCTGAAGAAATGTTCATTTTTCATAGTTTCACGGTCACGGTTTTCTGAGCTTTTCTCACTTTCATGACCTCGCCACCATTTGCAAATAAATGCCGACAAGTAATTAACGGGTTTCCGAACATGCTTTTAAACAAATCAATCTTTAAATAAATCCACTTTTTTTTTTTTTTTTTTTTTAAACTCTGCTAAGCCAACACTATACCTGACTGGCAACTACAAATGAACAAGTGAGAGAAATGACTCAATTTCAACTATTTGTTTACGGCTGTCACATTCTAAAACCCCTAATTCAAAGTGTAATTCAATAAATAATATAAAGTATAATTGGACTATTAGCTGCTCTATTCTCTGGCCTGCGTTTTGGGGATAAACGCAAACAAAAATTGCCATTGATGAAAGGAAGATTCATGTCACTCTTCTTATTTGAAGAAGTACAGTTAAGCCAACAATTGGCCATAATCGTTCTAGATTCAAGTTAAATGTTTGTTCCTGATAGGAAAGAAAACCAAAAAGTTTCTTTAAAAAGATCATACAACATTACGAAAGGAGTAAGACTTTCGAAAAATATGAATCATCTGTCTTTGTCTATGTGTCAATTGTCAAAAATGATTCATACCCTCCTTAATAATCAGTGAATCTTGAATGGTATTGCTGCCCTCACCTTTCTTGTAATTGCTGATTACATTTTTGCATTTTTCTGCTGATATTATGACAGTTTATCTTTGACGATGAGCTCCGCATCTTGAGGTTGGATGGATTCTCTGCCATCACCCTAATTTTAACACCCTTCTCAGATTCACTGTCAGGTTCTAGTTTGGACTTGTAACAATTAAAAGGCTTAAAATAGGGACAAAAGGTTAATCCCAACTCTATTTTACCGCCATGCACAGCAACCATGACAGTAAGGGAGGCAAAAACAGTCCTCTGGGGTTGTCAATAGAGGAATGCAACAAAAACAAATGCATGTTGGAGTTAGTGATCATTTATTTTAAGGTTTTTTAAAGCATCTTGACCAGGGGTGCTAATAACTGTTAACATATTCTAGAGATAAATCCAAACATGGAGAGAGCTTCAAGCAACACAATAAAGTCAGAAAAAGTAGTAATTGGTATAAACTGTTCTTCTGATTGGTGTGTCATACTTTCTACCATGTATCGCTACAAATTTTCTACCAAGGTAGAGAATATGATCCTCTCACACTATTAATTCTGTGAGACAATTTGTTACAGATCATAACCCACATGTCTGAGTTACCATGTCAACTTTCAGCCGTCGTGTCAAACAGCGGTTTAAAACAGTCCATCAGAACTGCGCGAACTCCAATTATTAGAGACCCGTAACCAGGGTCGGGATGAGGCAGTGATTTTCAGGGACAGAAAACAACAAAAATATGAATCCAAATTAGAATTTTTTTGGTTTTGTTTGTTTGTTTGGGCAATAACATCTCAATCCCAAAGCACATCTGAACCTCGACGTCTCAGTACTCTTGGCGCTGGTAGCCTCCAGAGCCGTCGAAGGCCCCGTCGCTGTTGGCCTGGCCGCCTCCGCCGCCCGGGCTCTCCAAGTCGTCCCCTCCGAAGGACGTGTAGGGCGCTCCAGCCGCATCCTGGCTGGGGTCAGTGTATTCGTGGGAGAAGAGGGCGGAGTCGGCCCCCAGCTTGTATCTCTGGAAGGCGAGGAACGACTGGCCCGCCTTTGGGGAAAACGGACGATGGAGATAGGTGGAAGATGGAAGAGCAAGCAAGGATGCAAGGGGCGCGATCGAACGGCGAGGAGACAAGAGATCGAAGCAGTGGTGTTACAGTGAAGCGTTTGGAGGAGAAGAGAAAAAGAGCGGGAGGAAAACATCGATTAGTTTGCCGGAAACCTAGGGAAGCCATTTAGTCAGTCAAAGCAGGTGAAATCTAGTTGAGCTCGTCGTTAGTTGCGTTTCCTTTGCGAAGGTACGGAAAAGTTTGACAATATTCAGCTAATGTAAAAAAAAGACACAATACTGCAGTGTATTTGTTAATTAACATAATTAAAATCACGTGGGTATAAGCGTGAAGTTGTTGATAAACATGCCGCGCCATCATCCTGCTACCACTTCCTGTCGTCTTCTTCATATTTTTCGCCTGTAGTTACGTCCAAAAAACTCAAGTTTTTCTCAAAAATTGTGAGTGAATTTATTGATTTATTTTCATAAATCCGATTCGCACAATCTTAAGGGCAATGTAAACACAGCTAGGGAGACACAAAACCTCAACTCTACTTTGGTCTACTTTCTTGATGCAAACAAGAGGTGTGTCTAACGCAAAACAATCCATATACATCTAATAAATATCTAGTGAAAGTGTTGTTGCTTTTTACATCAAACTAGACAGCCTCTAAAAACTGCTGGCAACACAACGTCCATGTGAACCTCCATGAAATAGTAAAACAAAGACTGGACATACAAACTGCATACAAGACTTCCGAAGTTACTAGTATTTATAATGTTTACATTTTTCACCCGAAAACTGCAAAACAGGTGACCCAACTTAAATAAACTCAATTAATTTGTTGCGAGTACTCAAAGTAAGTTCATCCAACTGAATATTATGTTTATACAGTTGTCATGTTAAACAAATGATGTAAATAAGGTAGGTTTGACCAACTTAATTCAGCAGAGAGCTTCATTCTCTTTTTTCAGTGCACATACTTAGATGCATTTTAGAAGAAATTCATACATCATTTTGAGATTTCACAATAAAAATAAAGTCTCAAAGCTAAAAAAAAAAAAGAAGCTAAAAAATAGAGATTCATAGCTTTGCCTGAGGGGAGCGAAACACACTAAAGCCTCCTTTATCAATAAATCATGTCCTGTTGCTTATTCAACTCTGAAGTACCGCAAATGAAAGCTTAAGGTAATCCACCGATTTCCTAAACCGCTTAACGCTTTCGTCAAAACCGGAGAGATGAAGCCGAATATCTTTTATTTTGTCTTTGACTAAAAGACAAACTGTTGCTGTGCATTAATTGCGTCAAGAAACTAACAATCTTCGTCATTGTGGACCACTAGCTCAACAGTCACACATGCAGGTTTATCATGTCAGTTGCTAGAATTGTTATTAAAACGTGCCTGAGTCAGGATTCACGATTCTCACACATTCACTTCCTCTAAAGACGTTCAGCCACTACTACATAACAGGGGTGTGTGTGAGCAGCTGCAGAGGGTTCAGGTCGCAGGCATGGGAGGCAGAACAGAGTCAGACAAAAGGTTGATGTGGCTGAGGGGGGAACAGCTTGGTGTACTCCTCTTCAAACGACACGTTCTTTAATTTCTCCATAGAGAAGAGAGTCTGAGCGCCCTGTTGGAGAGACAGCCGCACTCTGGTGAGGTCATTTATGCTCACATTTATGACGGCCGTCTGGGTAATACGCATCGAAACGAGTGGAGGCTAATGGCTAACTGCAACACGGCAAGGATGTGTAAAATGCTTTCAAATAAACTCTTGTTTTGTTGCAGAATCTTAATTTCACGCTGGAAAAAAAAAAAAAGAGAGAAAAATTCAACTTTTAATTTGAGATTATTTTAAACTAAATATGTTCGGAAACAAAACCGCCAGTTTCAAACTTATTGGTAACTTTCACAATCACCATGAAACAAATGTAACTGAAGACCGTTTTAAATAATAATAATAATAAACAAGTAATTTATTCTATAAGATGGGAAAGACAAAAGAAGGCACCTGAAATATCTCACCATTTTTGCTAATTAAGTTTTACAGAAAGTTTTTTTTCTGCTTTCTTTTATGGTTTAGTTACATGAATTAAATCTCTCACTTAGAAAATGAATGTCATCTATTCATATTTTCCTACTGGAAAAACAAGCAGGCTTTCACAGGGTGTCAGAGCTCATTCACAGGTCTGTTTCTCTAACGGAAATGTGAAGAAGGCCGTTGCCCTCATGTCTTCTTCAGGGGTTTTCCTGTCGTTTCCTTTTGGTGCAGCGCCACCACAGGCGAAGGGAGGGAACAGGTTTTTCAATCGGTTTGGATGTTGCAATCAAACTAGAGTCTAGCTGACTGTCAGGTGTAAAAACATCCTTGAATTGACGTAGTCGATTCAGGCTGATGAAATACTCTCACATGAAACGCTGGATTTTTCTAAGCTTCCCTGTGTAATGTCATGCTTCCACCAATGTGTTTGGTCTTCCGGTGCTCTGTGCACGTGCCTCAGTGCCCTACAATCTGTGGACTGACAGGAGCAAAAAGAAGCTCTTACCCAGGTGAAGATTGAGAAAAAGGAGAAGGTGATGGCTGCCCGAGCAGCGTCGCCTCCCTCTCTCAAGGGGTTGTCCTCTTGCTTGGTCACCTGCCACTGATTGGCCAAAAAGCAGAAACCCACAAACCACATGAACGACCAAAACGCTGCAAGGACGAGAAAACAGAGACAAACAAGAGTAGAGTTCAAACCCTGACCAAAGTGTTAACAGGATCTTTCCAGTCATCATTAACTCGTTTGGTTCATGCACCAATGCCACAGATCTCTGAGACTGAATCCAGGGTTTTCTGCTGCTCTCACCAATTCATATTTAAGCTTTTTCAAGGCCATTACGAATGAAATTTAAGTCCAGTATCACAACAGAACTGTATAAAAGAAAATTTCACATTTTATATAGTAATACAGAAGGCTTTTGGTAGTCCTACAAACTGGCAATAAATTTACACTTACCCATGATAGAGGCAAAAAAAGCTACCTAGCTAGTTAGACGCTAGTTAGCGGTAACCTCAACCTCCTCAAGTCACAGGACGTAATGAGGTCGTCTGCAGAACCTCATTACACTAGAAAAATAAATAAAACTACACAAAATAAACAAGACAAAACGTAAGACTAGTGATTAAGACCACTTGCATTTTCTTTTTATGAATTTAAATCATTTTAGGGTCTTAATTTTGGATCCGCAGATTGAAGTCTGTTTAAGACAAACAAAATGTTTCATCAAGGGTTGACCAAAACTGCTGATCATCGACTCAAGATTGCCAACCTCAAGAAATTGACAATAATTTTATTTTTGTGGTGCTTTTTTGTTGTTGTTTTGTAAACCACCCTCCAAAAAATCAAAAACAAAACATACAGTAAGTCCCCCTTTCTACAAAATGCTGGTAGAAAGCTCCACTTAGATAAAATAAAAGTACGATAAATAAAAAGACAAATGCCACATCATGGAGATATTAGATTCTGTTCATAATTTAAAAAGACTCAGTAGTTACATAAGATCATATTAAGTGATTAAATTAAATTGACAAGTCATGTTTGTATTATTTTATTTCCTTCTGTTTCTCTGACTTTGATGAACCCGGAAACAAAAACAGCAAAATATGAAACAACCAAACAGGTATTCACATCTACAATCATCTAAAAATAAGATGACATAAAATTTGAATACAAAGTTATATAAAATAAAATATAATAACAGACAACTATACCAGTGCCTGTTTATTTATTTGTTTGTTTGAGGTTGTCTTTCTTTCTTTCTTTCTTTCTTCCTTTCTTTCAAAATACTTCACTTTTTTATATGGACTAAACTTAAATAGACTAACTTACGAAGCTTTTTTTTTCTTTTCTTTTTGTTTTTTTAAAGTTCACACTACTTGTTTAAGATGAATGTGAAACCACAAGTTGCAAAGTTATGTTCACTTGAATTTTTTTATTAAACAGAATGTTTTGTTTTGCAGTGCACTCAAACAAATGAAAGATTTCACAAATCCGAAATTGTGTTTTCTATAAAAAAAAAAACAAAAAACAGACATGTCAGAAACATCTGGTCAGACTTCCAGCAGTTTTTTTGGTTTTACTAATTTGCCAACTTTCATGGAAACATATGGTGACAAAGAGGAAGAGAGAGTGCGTGTGTGTGTGGGCGTGTGTGTGTGTGTGTGCACACAGAAAAAAAAAGCAAAAAAAAGCAAAAGGCAGTATTGTCTGTGACAGAAACTACCTCATTAAAAAGCCTCTGTGCTTGACAATCTTGTCAGGTTCGGGGCAGAAGCAGTGCAGCAGGGAGGCAGACTGTCTGACACACTGAAGCTCATCGCAGAGACTTGTTAGCACCAGAGGAGAAGCTGTCTGCTTAACAACCGCTTTCATTCCCCGTCGCCCCTCCTCCTCTGTGATCACACTTTAAAAACAAACGCTGTGCCAGAGACGCTCGCCGCTGTCAAATAACGCGTTACTATGCCAATCAGCGAGACATACACAGAAAGAAAACAGGGTTTTTTTAATCGAAATAAAAATGCAAGCACAACGGTAATCAAAAGAAGATGCCGGATTCGAATGTTTTTGGTTTTTTTGCAGAAGTTTAAGGATAAGTAAATAAGTAAATAAAATGTAAAATAGAGGATTAAAAAAATGCTTTAGTTTAGTACATTTCTATTTATGTAAATAGAGTGCGTTCATCTTTTTGTCACAGTTTGTTACATTACGACAATGAACTTTAACAAATTTGATCATTTGTCCCAATAGAACGATAACAAAAAAAAGCATGATTGAGGAAAATTTGATTTACTTTTATGTTTGTTTGAATATAGTAAAAAGTCAGATATATATTACTTTTTTGCTATAATAGAGCTATGAAATATGTGAAAAACACAATTAAACAAACAAAAAATTATTTAGCAAATTTTTTATTTTCTATTTATGTAAATAGGTTTTTTCACATTTTGTCACATTAGGACTCCAAACCCTGATGAAATTTTATGAGGCCGAACGCAAGTGTTGCACAACTGAGAGGCAGAAGGGAAATTAGATTTGTTTTTATTATTTTTGTATTAAAATACTAAATAATAAAATGTATTAATATTTCTGAAACTTCTAGAGACTCACATATTTGCCTGTTATTCTTTGGTTAGTATCTACTAAGGCATCTTTTCAGCTTTAACACAGACTCTTAATTCAATTTCAGTCTGGACTTTGAGTCAGCCATTTTTCTTTAAAAACAATCATACTTTAATCTAAGTTGTTTAATTTAATCTCTGTCTGTATGTTTCGGGTTTTCTGTAAAGCATTGCCCTGTATTTGGCACTATCCATTTTCCCATTAAATCTGGGACTGCAACGTGACAAAATGGAGGCTATAACCTCTTCTTCTTCCCTGCTGTTGGGAAGAAGAAGAGAAGAAGAAGAAGTGCAGCTTAACCTGAAATCCCAATGTCAGCCAGCACGGCCTTCTTCCGGTCTTTCACGCTGCTGATCTGAGGAAAGTAGACGTCCAGAGCCAGGAAGGCGACGCAGCAGAGGAAGGCCATGGAGCCCATGAACACGCCGTAGTTACAGGCGTTCTGGTTGCGGTTGAAGATGCAGTACTCCTCCACCTCGTTGGGCCGGTTGATGTAGCCCTCGTTGGCGATGCACCCGAAGATCACGATGGAGAAGAGCTGAAGAGGAAGAGACGAGAAAAGCCATCAGGCAGATATAGAGACAAAAACCAGGAGTAAGAGAAAAAAATGAGAAATAAATGAGCTACGAGCAGGAAGTCAGGTGTCAGAATTAAAAACACTTCAAAAATTGGACCTAAAATAATAAGGGCTAGTACTTTATGCACTGTTTATAATCATAAAACATTGAAAAATAGTGTTAGATTTCTTAAACTCAGTTTTAACACAATATCTACATTGGATTTCTGCAACAAAATAAAATGAATTGGGAAAAAAATTATATATTTTTCTTAGTTTAGTCTTGGTTCATACACATGACGGTATTGTTTTGAAACTGGATTGAATGGAGGTACTTATAACTAAAACCCAAATCAAATTGTCTTGCAATGAACTGTATGAAGAGAACAGTCATACCTTTTGGACATATCTGGATTGTATCATGGAAAACTATTTGTCTTTTATCAATTTTGTAGTAAACTTGCTAAAAATGACTATTTTCAGCAAGTTTTAACGATTTATACACACTTTAAATGCGAGTAAAAAATATAAAGCTGGATAAACAAAGCACTCTTGCCGTTGCCTGTAACGCTGCCACTGCATTTCCAATGATAAATAGCATCTCACTCTGTGTCTGCTGCATCAATTTGGCTGCAGTATGAGGCTAAGTGCATTGGAGAAGAAAAAAAACAAAACAGCAATTACAGACTTATTTTCTGATGATTTCTCCCCCCTCTTTGCTCCTGAAAAGCAAATAAAACGACAATGTTTCTTCCATAATTCCTGCTGCATCTTTTTTTTTCTCGTCTCTCTCTCTCTCTTTTTTTCCATTTCCCAAAAGGACAGACGATACAACAGGCTACAAAATGGAGTCAATACCAAGAGCAGGTTACTAAGATACCATCTAATCCTCTCCTCTCTGCTCACTTCCACAGCGCAGCGTCGCATGTCAATATGAGACCACACATTCAGGCAAACAGGATCCCACAACCCAGCTTTATTTTTCACGCCATTTTATTTTATTCGTAATTTTTGGCAGTCAGACTGTTGATAAAAGCAGATCAGATAAACTCCATCCAGCTGTCAGATCCTCAGAGTGATCCTCCCGGGAGCTCGATGCGTCCGGGTGAAAGAGAATGTCTGTGGACTTTCCTGAGATGAGCGATGGACTCGTGAATGCGACCGGGAGAGTGAAGCAGAGACAGAAGGTCGGAAGTGAACCTCGAGGTTGGCGAGTGGCTCCGTTTATTCAGCTGGTGTGTTGGTGTTTGAGTAGAGAATGACAGCAAAACAAAAGGAGAAACAAAAAAAAAAACACAAAACACTCATTTCAGCACAGAGACTGAGAGCTCATCATCTCATAAGCTCCATCAGAACCAAGCTGGACATACGGTTTGGAGTTCTGAATGGGTACACAGACAAACAGTTCATTATTAATTCATCCTGAGGCCCGAGTGGCTTTTGTTCTGTTATTAGACGGGACTTGGGCTGAGAGAGAGACACGGGATCCAGTTCATTTCTAGAAAGAAAACATCAAAGTGACTTCCAGATGTGGTGACGTCAGTGTGGCTCATTATGATGTTTCACATCTACTCAGTGTTTGCGGACGAACTGCAACGTGAAGTGTATTCCGTGTATATAAATGTCTGGTTTCAACTGTAGGCACTAGAAACGGGTCGTTATTTTTTGATAATAAATAATATGGTTGTTTTCATTCCTAAAAGTTACGTGACAATACTTCTGACCATTTACCTTAAAAATGTAACTTCTGGGAATGTTTGGCATGTAACTCAATTGACTTCATATGCTTCATAACACTGAGAGAGAGATTTTTGACTGAAATCTATTAGCAACCGATAAAGTCATCACCAAACAGTTCACAATTACATGTTTGCAAAATGCTTTCTCGTGTATTCCAGTTCGACTGAAGAAAGACGGAATATATTTCCAATAATTCAACACAGTCGGACATCGGGGACTGGAAGAGTTAGTCAGTGAGGACATTTCCCTCCAACGCTCTTGCTGAAACTTCTCGCTGTCTGGAGGATGAAACTGACACCTGACTCCCCCACATCTACATAATGTCTTTTTCATGAGGGACGGAGAGGATGAAGAGATTGCGGAAAGAATGCAGGGATTGTGGAGGCAGAAGGGGTATGGAGGTGGTGCTATTTTTAGCCCGCCTGCATCATGGCTGCTGAATCGCAGCGTCCACTGCTTCACAGAGACCCAGCTCAGAAAACACAAAGTCACAAGCACTAATGTATTTCCCTCCTTCCCCCCCACATTATTCAGGACGTCGCATGATGTCAGAGGGATCGGAGAAAACTCAAGAAAACAGTCAATTTACAAAGACAATTTGAAGATTTCAACCTCAACTCAACTGTGCCACTTATGTACACTAGCTTGCTTGCTTGCTAGCTAGCTAGAATATGGTTTTTGAGATATTTTGGATATATTTGGACAAATATATCCAAAGTATATAGCTAATTAATATAATTAACTCACTAAACATAATGATGTTGAGAAGAAACTTAAGATTTGGCAAAGAAGTAAAGTGGGTTGGACTTCATGAAAGCAGGAACTGTCCATTCATGCTAATGCAAAGGCTACCTGCTTTATGTATCGGAAGCTAATGCTTTTAAGTAAAAATCACCACTCTAAAAACGCTTGAGCCATGTTTCGGAAAAAAAAAAATGATTGGAAAATGATGTATTTTTGAATAGTAACTTCACTGTTTTTCCCCACATCGAATCAAGGAAGAACTTGCAGGCTTTAGAATTTTCAACATGGTGACACGCTAGTTAGCATAGCCTCTCTGACTCCAAGGATAGTGTGTGTTTTTGTTCGATTTTACAGTATGGGATGTAACGGGGGCTTGCTGTGGAGGAGGGCGCAGCATTTCAAACAATAAAGATGCACACGACGGTGTTGATTGAAGACAGAGGCTGGGCCGCAGATGCAATAAAGCCAAGACTGGCCTAAAGCTGACCTGTATAAAGCAATTAAAGCACATCTTTTTCCTGCTAATGTTCATCCGCTGGACAACAAGATAGACTACAGCTGTAAACAAACACAGAGTTTATCCACATCTTTCCAGGTGGAGTTACTGTAGGAATGCTCATGTGTGTAACCTCTCTTCAGAGGGTGAAAGTTGCAATAAAACAGTTGGTTTTTGCGGCTGATTTTGTGCAGAGAGCTGTAATTCTGACATAAGTGATACGCAGTTCAGCTAAACGTCTTCTCTTTTACTTGCTGTGATCGTCATTCGCTCACGCGCGTCACTGGGAAGGTCAGACGTGGACAATAACCATATAAAGCTAAATTTGTTGTGTGCGTTAAACATGGCCCCCAAAGTGAGACAGGATCGTCTCTGCAGGAATGTGGCATCTAAACTGGAAGCAACCATCAAAACTTTATTTGTCCATTCTTTCCTCCTTTCGTCTTGTCTTCTTAACCCATAACAAGAACATTTAACAAGAAAATGCAGTTTTGTTTTACTCATCCATATGCAGAATAGAAAACAGTGTTGTTTTATATGAAAAACCTTACAACGTGGTTGATCGGGATCACATGAGTGGATCAACTATTGCACTTTGTGTCCCTTTTCATTTTCTGCTTCACCACAGTTCCCTCATCTAACTGAACTGATTCAGGTTTTGGTCACAAGACTGACATGAAAACAGTGCACAAAATTATTAATTAGGCACAAAGACTATTTTTGATATCACATTATATCATTACTGTTTTAGTTCACACAGTAACAATGGCTACAAAAAGTTCAAAAGTTGGTAAAAAAAACAAAAACATTTGACAAATGATGACTGTGGATTGTTTTCAACTTAAAAACAAATCGAACGCGCTCAAATATATGTTTTGTGGTTTCTGAGACGGATGCTGAAGAAGTTCGTCAGTCCTTTTATCGAGGACAGTCAGACCTGGAGGGCAGCTAGTGCAGTGACACACTTTAGTTTTTCAGCTAGTCCCTTGAGTAATTCCTCCAGGAGATACGCTTATCGCCAGGGACTCCCTGCTCTCTGCATTCCTTCAATTTCCTAATTCTTACTTTTTTCTACCTGCTCCATTAACACATCCACAAGACCAGATAACGATTGATTTATGCATGGTCTAGTTTGTGGAAACTAGACCAGAGGTTACATTGCCAGAAGTCTTGAACCATTGAATTCATGTGCTCATTTTACTTCCATAGAGGGTGTAAAGTGAAGCATTTAGTAATTAGGACTCCTTCAACTGAAATTTGTGAAGGACTGAGCTGATCTCAGAAGCTCATTAAACTTATGGTTATGGTTTGGCAATGGCAGTGGATGAAGTGAACAAAGCCGTTTAGTCTGTATCGACCATGCTTTTAAAATATTAGGTGATTAAAATTGAAACAACAGGAATGGGTGAGACATTTTATTGCTGGCAAGGAAGTAGCGGCCCCATTCCCTGTGGAGTTGCTTACAGGAAGCTTCCGGTAAGCTTCATCGAACTGCTGCATCGCATACGTCACGGCCAAACAATGGCGACGGGGTAAAATTACATCTAATCATTTAAATCTTCAGCAGACTCCACGCCTCCTGCAAGAAGTTGTTTCTCAATAGCCGATCCTCCAGACCCTCTGTACGAAGGAAAGTGGCTGGTTTTTACCAGGCTAGCTGCTTTTCAGGAGTTGGGCTCGTCCCTTAAGTCCATCGAAACAAACCCTTCATGATTCAGGCATACAAGGATACAAACTGGTCAATTCCATGCCCCTAACTTTGTAGAAACAGTTTTGGGTTGGCCCCTTCCTGTTCCAACTTGAGTGTTCATCAGTCGGGCATTTATGTTTGAGTTTGGTCTGGAGGAACTTGGCTGGCCTGCACCGAGTCCTGTCCTCCCCCTGACGGAACACCGTTGGCATGAATTAGTGTAGAAACTACAATCCAGGCCTTGTTGCCCAACAGCAATGCCTCACCTTACAAATGCTGACCTGAATGAACGTTCAGAGCTTCCCTTTTTGAAAGCTGAAGGTTTTCTAGTGGCCTGTATTCAACAGACACTTGACAGGAAGAAGGGCAGAGAGAAAGAAGCAGATATGCAGCAAATGACCCTAGATAGGAATCAAACCGGCTGATCTACCACTGCGCCATGTGTTACGCCTGAATGGTTAGATCTTCCCATAAACACACTCTGAACCTTGTAGCTGTAACAAATGGGCACAAGGGCGGAGGATTTACTGAGGTATACTGTCAAGATTTTCACTTCCACTTTTAACTGCTTTGCTGTTCAGCAGGGATGTAAAAAAAAATCTTCTGACACCTTCACATTCTTCACTTGGTTAGTGAAAGTTAAGTATTTCTCTGGGCGTGTGTCTGTCTTTTTGGAAAGTTGATCCTGCCCTGATCTGTAGGCAGATTACAAGGCTTTAGGAGGTGAAGAAGAAGCATGTGGGCTCCTGATCTTGTGACCACTGGAGGGTCACATGCAAATTCCACTTAAAGGATGCCGACTGCTGCGACTGTCCACCCATGCATGTGTGGACATGCGTGTGAAACTGTGTGCATGCATGCCTCGGTGCATGCATATGCGACTTTCCTTTTCTACTGCTCCTTGTTTTTGACTACATTTCTGTGTAAGATTTTTTTTTTTTTGAATTAACAGATGAATTGATTTCTAAATATAAAAGTCAAAACATCCCAGTTTGTCATGAGCGATTTAAGTTAATGCTGCAATGGATTGAGGAGCTTTGAGATACATCACACAGTCAAGAAAATTTACAAAAAATGAGGCTAATCTAATCATGGGACTGTGACAGAAACAACTAACCACCTGATATGGTCAATAATATTGTTTCTTATCTCAACGATTTATCAAAATAGAAGTCTACCAATTTAAGAAATTAATTCCCATTGGTTATATACATAAAGCTCTGGAAAAAATTTAACAAGCACTTAAAATGATCAGTTTCTCTCATTTTACTTTTTATAGGTTTATGTTTGAGTAAAGTGAACATTGTTCTTTTATTCTACGAACTACTGACAACATGTCTATGAAAGTCCAAGCAGACATTTGGTATTTATTTGCAGAAAATGAGAAATGCTCAAAATAATGAAACAGGAGCAGCGCTTTCAGACTTCAAATAATGCAAAGGAAACAAGCTGATATTCATTTAGAAACAACAATACTAATGTTTGAACTTTAAAGAGATCAGAAATCTATATCTGGTGGAATAACCAGGAGGTTTTCAATGGGTTTCAGTGCAGTAGGTTCTTTACGTTTTCCAGAGCTGTAGGTATGAGTAATCAACCTACACAGGTGCAAGTAAACTGGTGAAGCTGTCCCAAAACTGACAGCTTCAGTTTGAACATTTAATAATAAATGTTTGAATACTTTCTATTTTAAGAAAGTTGTAAGAACTGTTCAATGTTTTCTTAACCCTATTCTTGTCATGTGTCAGGGGAAAAAAAGTCTCAGAAGAGAAAAAATTTACACTTTTTTTCCATTCACCAGCAAAATCAAACATTTCACAAAAAATGCCACTAAATACAAAAAATACTGAGAAATTACATCCGTAGTTAGTTGGCTGATAGGGTTTACATTCCCTGTATGTGCGCGAGTGTGTTTGTGCAGCTTCTACATGACTGGAGCGTTGTCCTGGGCTGGGGATACCTGCCGTCGCCATGGCAGCAGCAGCTCGCGTAATGAGAGCGAGAGCGGCACAGACAGGAGGCCTTGTCAAAATATAATCCAAGGAGAGCCGCCGTAGTATCAAGGGGACGCAATGAGACAGGCACACACATAATGACAAGTCCAGGTCCCACCAGCTCACATGACCTCACATCCACTGCACTGAGTCACTTTTCACACCACACATTGTGTCACACTGAAAGCCTTATTTCTAATTTAACTTCACTGAATGCTAGCGAAAGCGTAGCCTCTTTCTGGTCGGAAAAAAAAAAATTTGCGTTCCGCACCGCAGCGTTAACTTAATACATTGTTTGTTTTTTGTTTTTTTTAGAAAGTCAGAGTGGTTACTCTTAGGCGTTCTGTGCAAAGCAGTGATTGTTTTCTGGTTAAAGTGTTTAAAGCCGAATGGGGACGGTCATATCCGGACAGATGCCGAGGAACTTGTGCATCCCTTCTTGTTCAACTTTGAATCTTGGAATCTCTAGTTTTTCACACAAACGCGTTGTATGCCAGTCTTTAAGTGTTGCGTAATCTATCAATTACTTCCACTTACAACTCGTAAGCGAATTTGAATCAAACTACATTTGATAATAAGCATCCTATTCTTTGTTGTGTTTAATCTTTACTGAGCAAATGTTACATGGTAATTACTCAAGAGAGATAATACAGTATTATCTGTGGAACAACTCCTTCTCCTTTTAGCTACTTGATTTAATCATTGCATGTTGAAAATCAGCCTAAACAAGCTGTTACCATTGCTCAGCGTAGCGCTGTGGTGCTGGGCAACCTAAAGACAGCACATTATCAAATTTAAATGCGGCATTTCAGCGCTTCTCTACAAAGATGTCAAAGATCCTTTGTGATCAACAACATCAAATAATGTGGCCATTTTTATGTAATCTAAAGGCAGAACTCAGAGAGGTAGAAAAATAAAATTTGCTTATTCTGCAAATGTCTGAGATCAAAATAAGAAATGAAGTTAAAGTAACATATGAATACGTTTCTGCAAATCACTTACTTCCTGTCATCAGCTTTTTTTGTGTTGCCGCAGTAGCAACATCCGGTTATTGAAAGTGTTTCCATTGCAGTTTTGCTAAATAAACCAACTTATTCATGCTTGCACCAACACTTTTTATCGAAAAACTGGAGTTTTTTCCAAAGTTGCCGTGTTTCCGTTAAGTGAATCTATTTTCGAAATGTCAAATTGAGCAACTGCATGGTCAATGTAAGCGCAGGCTCTGAGGGTTCATTTTCAGAAAATATTACACCAAAGCACACGTAAATATAAACGCCACAACGCAAGCTTTCAAAACCGTGAAATGACTCAGTATTTCCCAGTTTTTGAATGTCTCTGGAATGTATGTGATCATTTCTGGTTCAATCTCTAAACAACTTAGGCTGATAAAACCTGAGTTAGAATTTTCTACACTCAGACATTTTTAAAAACACAGTTTAAGATTAACAAAGCCTTTCTTTCTGTTTGTGAAAACACAAACAAAAAGGGAGATTTAAAATTGTGCTTTTTTAAAACCAGGGTGAGAATATTTTATGCTACATCCATTTTTTACATTACATTTTATTTTTGTTTTTCAATCTCAGGAGCTGGACGTGTCTTTACAGCTTAAACCATAATTATAACTTGCTAAATGAGATTCAGATTTATTGCTTTGTGGTCAGGTGCAAATAGATCTATGTCAAGCTAAGCCTGTCCAGCGGGCAATGACAAACTGAAAACTGTAACTGTAATTGTGTATGTGTCTTTTGGGTAAAGGATGCATTTAGGTTCACCACAAAAGTTGGTAATAACTGGCTCTGATCCATATCAGTCAGAGACGTTTAGGGTGCTGTTGACACCGACCGGCTAAATTCCTAAATGTTCAGTGACTCCAGATTCACACCAAACTGATTGTTGCTGTGTTATTCATGATTAATAGCTGAAATGATGTGGATGCCTGACTAGTAACAGCAGGTCCAAGGGGGTATGTATCCACGTTACAACCAACCCACTGAAAGAGTGTCTGAATTCTGACTTGCTTCCAAATTGGCGGTGTGTGAGTGCACTCCTGGTTTAACGCGCTCCTGAGAAAATGTTCCATACTGCTCCAATTCCAATTTTTGTCTGCGTTGCTACATATAACAACGTCTCCTAGTATCTAAAATGCTAATCCCTGCTAAAATTTACTTAAAGTTACTTTAAGTGAGAAGTGATATCAGAGTTTTAAGTTTAAAAATATACATATGTTTATTTTAAGTGATGAATTCCTTGAATACTCAGTGGAAAAAAGCAAGTATTAGGAGTTTGGCATCAGATAATAAATTATCATGCCACCAGTAATAGGAATTTGTGACATGACAACTGTTTATGAACGTGTACAAGTGTGACGTTTAAAATGCGCATTTTAAACGTCATGTTAAACGTAACATGAGTTAGCATTTAATCCTCAGGTGGACGGATGTTTTTCTGGCCGTATGAAGCCAGAACAGTGACGCAGTGCTGCCCTTCCCCCACTTGTTGCTGTACGCTGCCTATCAACTGGCTGAAATATGACTACTATATTTCACTATGCTTACAGGAAAAGAGAATTTTGGCTGCCTAGAAACATTTCAACTCCCAAAAACACACAGTTGGGTTTTGGAAAGGGAAGACGCTCCACTTGTACAAAGCAATGCTGTTTTCAACCTACACCTGGCAAATTACAAGCTGGCCAGCGGATTATTTTGCAGTCGCTCAAGTCACACATTTTGTGTTCAATCTTACTGTGAGAAATATGGCCGGATTATGCACTGGTAACAGATGATTTTTAGAGTTTGCTAACTTGAAAGTTTCATTGTATTACAGGATTTATAATAAGGAAAGCAAAAAGGGCTAGCGTTGCTTTAATTTCTGCTTTATATATGCTTAATGATTCAACAGCTGTATAGGGGTAAAAGACAAAGTAAAACTGAAAATAACTTGTTAATATGTCAAAATGTCTGTTTGGCTACCTAGCCTGCAGTCTGCTGCTTTACACTTGACGTACTGTACGCAAACTATAGTTAAAACGCAGTGATGTCAGTAACGCATTACTTAGTAACATGCTCATATAATTAGATTTGGCTCTTAACCCTCTCAGGCTCAAATTACTTGCAAAGACTAGCAAAGTAGCATTTAGCTGTTGCAAATCTGCAACATCTGCCTGGAGAGGGTTAAGGACTGTAAGACATTCAAGGTCTTTTATCTACAATAACAATAGTTAAATAGTTAACAATAGTTGAAAATACCAAACACCAAACTTCCTGCGTATTTGTTTTTGAAAAAGCGAAGTTCAAATGTTGAAGCAGTCGTGCGCCACATTTTGTGCTGCACTGAGTTAACACTAAATATAAAAACACTTCAAGCACAAAGCTAAGCTGAACATCCCATTTACATTTATAATGATTTGCTCCGCTGGCAGAATTTCAGGAACTCTGTTCAAAGCAGCAAAAGAAAAAAGATGGGGGGATATCACCAGCGACAACAGCGGAGTTCTTTCAAAACGCAGATCAAAGTCAAATCTGAGGCGATAATACATTCTCTTTGCTCGCTAAGTCAGGCTGACAGTGTTTGGTTTGATCTTCATTTAAGGCTCCGATCATACGCAGGGTACCCTCTTTTCCATCTGTCACTATGTTCCCTGCTGCTCTACTCTGCCGTGCATCACAACATGCCTCACACACACCCACACACCCTCATTATCACCTCCACAGTCAGCTCCCATGATGGCCAACAAGTGGGACACTGACAGCCCTCCGCCGCCATTCATGAACTACTCTGGTCGTCCCTGTTTGATGTCCTCAGTCCAGGGACAGTCAAGCAACAGTCAGCTTCCTCCCCCACACGCCACAGCAGACTGAGTATCAACCCAAAACAACCACAGCTCCGCCCGTGGCCGTTACCATGGAGACGTGTCGTCGCTCCGGTGACACTTTGGCGGCGGTGCATTTGATGACGGACCAAAGAGGCTCTGCGTGCCTGTGTGTGAGCCTGATTGGAAACATTTGATGACCCGCGTCAATGCGTTTTCATAACTACAAAATGTCTGACAAAATGATCAGCAGTTTACATTTTGATAACTAGTCAAATAAAACTTTGAACTCTACAGGAAATAGAGATAGTTTTCATTAGAAAAATGTAATCATTTATTTTAAACAGTTTTTTGTATCAATAATGAATTAATTTAATAAAAGAAATACTAATCAAATAATTTGAATATTGTACAGAAATACTTTACAGCAACAGTGGGTCAGTTTCCAGCTAAAGTGTAAAACCTGCAATCATTTATTGCAATTATAACAATATCCATTATGGTTATTCTTTATTGTAAGCATCCAGATTAGAGCAACTTGACATGATAAATCAAAGATTTTAATAACTGATTTAAAAAAAAAAAAAAGTACGTAACATCTTAATAAATCAAAGATTTATTATTGTTTAATAGACAGTACCACTCCATCTTGAAGTTAGAAGACATACTAGTTGGGCTGGGCAACATCATTTAAAAATAAAAAAATCTGAGTTTTTTTTTTTTTTTTTTTAATGCCAAATCCGATATCTGATATTAAAGATTTTCTTTCCCTCCCTTTTTCCCCTTGAAAATAAATTTTTAAAAAATTATTGAAAAAAATTGTTTAATAATTTGCCTCTATATCAATCGTTCTGCTTTTTTATTTCTTGCCTTCCTGTCACAAAGGTATTTGTGTGCTGCACCGCTACTACAGCAGCAGATTTTTATCTTTTTTTAAGGGAATCGGTTTAAAAGTGTCTAAAACCACGTGCACGCCACACTTGCGAGATTTTGACCTGCAAACAGTTTTGAAGATTTTGTCTCTTTCCGCTAACAGGAAGCGATGGAAGACAAGGCCGCGATTTGAATGAGCAAAGCGTGGAACAGTTCAATGGATGAGTTCCTTACCGAGGCCCTTTAAAGAGACACGTTGTCAAAACGCGACACGAGTCAAATAGTTCATAATCAGGTGCAAAGTTCTGACTAAAATATGGGATGTTTATATGGCATTATAGCTACAGCAGAAAGCGTCACCCTGTGACTGGGGGAAATCAGGTCTGATTATGATATGCTTCAGTGGGTAACCCCATGACTTAGACTCACATGATATTCATGGGTAAAAAGTTAACGGCATGAAGGCATGCAACTTTCATAAAGCCGAAAGATTTTACAAAACCAAGGTCAACATGATAAGGAACTTCAAGTCACATGCAGAGGAGATTTTACCGAAACATGAAGCAATTAGGAGAAGAACAACTTCAAAGAGTTTTTTTTTTCTTCATTATTATTATTATTATTTTTACCTGAAATGATACTAGAAAACATCAATGGCAGAAATTCATGAGCAATAACATAAAGTCAGACTTTTATATAGTTGGGCAACCGAAGAGTCTGGTTGCAATACTTTCTACAACACAATGTTTTCCAGTTGTGCTTCAGTTTGTTCTTAGTTTGTCTCAAAGTGGATCTGAAAAGTGAACCTCACGCACATTTATAAATCACTGCTTCCTCATCCTAAACATTTAACACCTTCCATAGACAGGACTCACTAAAACAAAATACATATATTTTTACTAAGAGGCTAAGAGGATGATCTCAGTGAAACCCCTTTGCACAAAGTAAGGATTTCTTTAAATTAGCAGGGTTTATTTATAAAATAAACCTTTGTGCCGCACATCATCATTAAGAGAAACTTACTGTGTGAAATGACCATTAAAACCTCAGATCAAAGGAAAAAGGATTGCTGAGTTCAGATTCTTTTGGCTGCTGACCTAAAGAGCATCTTAAAAAGTTTCCCCAACTGTTGCCAGTCCTTTGATTGGTGCTGCTCCTCTGTGGTTTTGACAGTGCAGCAACTATTAGAAAAACAGAAACTCTGAAAGCGGGTTTATTCAGTTTAAATGTAATCATATTAAATATTAACACCAAACTAGAAGTCTTATACAATGGGATGCTGCAGCAACAAAAGCCTGTGTATGCAGGAAAGGATGTCAATTGTAGTCACTTGTCCTTGACACCAAAACGAACAAAAAACAAGGTAAAAAAAAAAAAATGGTGGCAAGGACATTATTTGTGTCTTTCATTAAAATGTTTTTAGAGATATTTTTTTTTAATTATTATTATTTAGAACAACTCACCAGAGAAGGCCCTCACACAACGTCCTACATGCACAACCATAACAAATCCCACCGTTCACATCTGTAACTTGTGAGTTTCGCTTACCCAAGACACGATGCGGAGAACGGTCTGAGGCTGCTGGAGGAAGGTGACGGGGTCGAAGGCTCCTCCGGCTTTCCCGGCTCCGTATGCCTGCATCCCCTCCATTGTCCTCCACCTCCTCTCTGGATGGACAGCCGCCTCTCAGATGATCTCCGTCTCCTTCCCCGCTGTGTGTGTGCGTGTGCGTGTGTGTGTGTGTGTAGAGAACCACCACGGGTAGTCGACACGGAAAAAAATCCCCCCAGTCCTGCTCCGGATGGATGCAAAAAAAAATATATATAAAAAAAAAATGGTAGTAATAATTAATAATTAAAAGCTCTCGAGTGCGCAAATATTCTTCTCCTTCGCTTGTCTTTACTTTGTGCTTTTTGTTTATTCCGGCTGGGAGCTGAGCTGTTTGGACGGAGGTGTGTTTCAGTGTTGTGATGATGCTGTGTTGCCCCCGCCACGTGAACGCGCTTCGGTCGTCACGCCTTGAGCTTGAATCGAATCGTGTTATTTCTACGGGAGCGCGCACCCCCACTGAGGTCCCCTCCCTCCCACCCACCTCCCTCTACGCACGCACTGACTGGCCCCGTGAGCAAGCAGAAATGTTTATAGGGCACGCGCCCCTGCTCACAGGATCGCAAGTAGTCACGCGCTGCTTTAGTTTGCTCGAATTCAAAGCGCCCTTTCCCCAGGGATGACGTCACACCGGTTACATTTGAAACATCTAGAAAACAGATGCTTTCTTTATATCTATTTAAATCACACCACGTTAAAAAGACCAAAGTAAATGTATGCATCTCAGTGTAATTGGGTGATTGAAGGTGCATTTTCTGCCCTCTAGTGGTCATATTACACTTTGCTTCAATATGGAATTCTCCCTCTATTTTAAATACTGCTTTATGCATATTTCCTTTAAAACAGCCCATATTGACAACACTCGGTTAGCTGGTTAGCATACATGGAAACGCCGGAAACTGAGCCGCACAGAAAAGTTTGATATGCTTTTCTTCTTCTCCGTTTACAAAAAGCTCTGCCTTACAAGACCTCCTCAGGGGAACCATGCCATGTCATCACAAGTAGCCAATGGGAACATGATATAGCCACTTACGTATTGGCTGAGTGGACCAATGACTACCGGGAACGGTTGCTAGGAAACGAGTTTTGTCCATGTTGCCGAGGCGAATGGAAGACTAAAGCTGCTAGCAGGAATGCTATTTAATTTATTAACAGACACTTAACGTATTTCTCACGAGGTTTCGAACGTCCGCCGTATGATGGTGAAGTTGAGGGCAAGATGTCTGCTTCTCGGTAATGTTTGTGGAAGTTTAACTGCGAATTTATGCTGTCTTACCCCCCTCACATAGCGGCTAAAAGCTAATGAACAGGCAAACATCTGCTTCATCTTTATTAAATACACACTAAAGCTCAGCTGACATCCGTGTATTTATCTACGTGTTATCATATATAAGCTACGGTTTGCTGTTGCTCCAATTTGCTGGTTAAATGCAGCTAAAAACTTTCCGGGAAATGTTGTTGGACTCTCAGCCAGCTACATGTAATGTTTATTGTTAGTATCCATCATTCCACCTTTTCAAAGCATTTTTCATACACAGTGTAGCATGAAAACACATAGTAAAGATTTTAAAAGTAAATTTTAAGACGTACAACAACAAATGCAATTGTTTAGGTGATCAAATGTGTTCTTGATTGTTTGAACTTGATGTAAATAGCAAAAACATAAAACAAAATTTAAGTCGACCTGAAAGATTTGTGCCCAACTTTCCAAGTTTTACTGAAAAATCACTATTTAAAAACATCTATCTTGTCCTGATGTGGCCAAGGATAATTGCTTACCATCCGTAACCTGATAGCCTAACATCTGAAAAGACAATTGAAACATTCCATATGTTATAATCGGTTATAATCATATAAACTAAATAATTTAGTGAATATATATCCATGTTAACAAAAACAGTAAAAAATCATGATTGACAATGTAGTTCAAATAAAGTCCATTTTTTTTATTCCTGTGTGTACAGGCGATGCTGCAGTGGGGAAAAGTTCTCTTTCTCACATCTTCTACAATGACGGATCTCTGTTCCAGAAGAACTATAGCTTGGTGAGAGGAAATTGCAAAATGTTAATCATATCATATTATGTCATCACCAAACGAGTCCGGAGAGCTTTCATCACCAATAGTAATGAGAGCCCACATTGGTCTGTTTGGACTCACTGAAGTACAAAATAATCATAAAGGAAGAAACTAAACTATTAATCTGACTCTGTAAACTGTGGCTTTCATTGCTGGAGGATTTTAAAAGCTTTGTACTAGTAAGTTGCAGTAAGTTTCTGAAGTTAATCAGATGTAACATCTCAATTTCAGCTACAACTGATCACAACAAGTTGATCCATGAGCATAGATTATCCTTGAAGTTGTTTAACTACATTGTGCTTTATTAAATTTGTCGCAAATTGTTGAGTTTCACTGACAGAAGCAAAATGAAGAACAAGTACAAAACACAACATATTAGTAGTAGTGATAGGTTATGTGTTACATAATTTTATGTCATGTCAGATGTGCAGTGGGTTAATATGATCTGTAAATGATTACAAAGCTGCAGTTAAAGAACAAACCAAAAGAAATGGGATATATTCAATTGATATATATTTGTGTTGATTGTGAATAACATTTTTGAAAAGTATGAATATCTGTATTTATATTTGTATAGTATTATGGTAAACTTCAAAAGTTATGGTAAATAAATCATTTGCTGGAGGTCCATTTTGATCAAATGAAAAAAAAAAGCAACATGAGAGCAATCTAACAAATGCTTTAGTTATGCAATGTTACCAATGTATGTCCAGTTAAAAATTATTCCTGGCAAGTTAAGATTTGAAATTTACTCTAAGTGGAAATAGAGTCATGATAATGAATTCTTGAATTTTAAGCCTGTTGTTGACATTCATGTTTTTTGAGGTGAACTTATTTTGACACAAACTTTTTCATTTTGTCTTCATCTTTTTGTTTCATTTAATTTTCCGTGACACTGGTGAGGTTTTGTGGATTGAAGATAAGATTTAGCTAACTTTAGCTAACTTTATAAGATCAAACAATAGGAGTGAAACTTTATTTTCGTCACGTCTTTATTGCGTGACTTGAAAGCATAAAGCATATGCAGTAATGTTGCCCTCATTAATTTATTTCAAAATAAATTAATGTTTGCTGAGTGTATCAATAAACTAAACAGGTTGGAAAATACTGGGGTGGAAAAATCTATGGAGTGAAAATAGTCTCAAAATATCTGTGCATGTGTAAAAGTATTTGTACAGCTATTTTGAGGCTATTTTCAAGAGTTACTGTGTGTGTGCGTGTTTGCGTGTGTGTTTATTCTGGCCTTGCTACTTCAGCACTACTGGTGTTCTGAGGGGACAAGATTGTCGATAATTAATACTGCAGGATTCTTGAAATCCTGCAGGTACAGCAGCATTGTTGGACGTTTTGATGTTATAACCACAAATTTATAATGCAACCGAATTCTGTCCAATAAAAAAAGAATAAACACCAAAACAGGATATGCTTGTAAATGTAAAGCTTCAGAAAAACAGAAAAATGGTATCTTATGCTAATCATCACTGCAAGGTTAGAACGATTTTAAAACGCAGTTTAACATGTAAACTAATAGTCTTTGTTGCAAAAGTAAAAAGTTGCTCGAGTTGTCGCTTTTTGTAAAGTAGTCGCTGGAGGTTTCTATAAAGTTGCTAAATATAGCAACATAAGTTGCTAAGTTGGCAACAGTGCTTTCCTTTGTCCTGACTACAACTTGTCTTAACCCTCTCTGCTTATCCCCACACATTTGGCCACGCCCCTGAGCGTCTCTTGGCTCCGCCCACTTTGGTGGAATTCTTCAAAATTTCACGTAGTTACACTTTAAAGAGTAGTTTTAATTTTAATCAGCTATTTGAACAAAATATAGCTGATTATTGCCTTTTCTGGAATATTCCCACAGCTACCTCTAAACATATATATGTAAAAGAAAGAGCTTCCATGAGCTAATGCTAGCCCAAGAGCTTATAGTAGACTTGCTGAATCAACAACGGAGGCAGTGAGCCATCCAGAGTTTTTGCAGAAAATCTGATTTATCCAGAAATACAGTTTTAGCGAATCAGATCTCTTGAGGTCATGTCCGTAGTAACTTTCAACAAATTTTTGTAGCTTTAACAGTGACAACCATAGATCATGCACCACCTACATGTGCTACGTTGGTTGAATTGAGAAAACAAGCACTATGCCAACGTAGTACATGTGTCATAAAAATAAAATTCCTGATGGAAAAAACAAAACGTGTTTCTCGATTTAGAACTAACGCTACAAACAGGCTAATGCTGCAGATGATCACCCCCGAGTTCACCTAAATCACCCTTCAGATTGTTCAACTTTTGATGTTGAACGGCGGCCGATGCCGGCCTGCCATTCTGCTCACGTCCTCCTTTGAAAATGTCAGACAGCCTGGTAGCAATATTCCAAGCTTATTTGTTGCTAATAGGCCCTCATTGACATTCCAGCAAGAAGCTTCCTATGCATCACGCCAGCTCATTAGACCGGTCTCTGGTGGGTCTGCAGCATGTTCTGTGTGTGTGTATGCGTACCAGCGGAACCTTGTTATGAACTGTGACTGTGTATAAATCAGGTAAATGTTGATCCGAAGCTGTGTGTGTTTGTATTTCGCAGAAGCATCGACTGTGAAAGGTACGCGTGGGTGTTTGCAAATTTCAGCCTCTTGCATTTGACATGCTTAGTTAACTGCGAGGTGCAGAGATCAAATCAATTTAGAGTTAGATGCTGATGCGAGGAAACCTAGAAATTTACTTCTCCAAGGTCAACTCTAATTGCTAATCAACAATTTTCTCTGAAGATAAACTCCTGGAACAATTATAGCAGGGTGCCTTAGCAGTCTGGAGGAGGATGGAATTTAGTCCGTCTTTTTAAGTCTAGTCATTGAATCTATGGCTGGGCGACGTGGATGAATAACGTAACACTCTATAGGAGAGAAAAATAACACCATTTGTAGTTCAAGCCACACTTTATATGCACAGTAGTGCTGTAAAACACCCTTAAAAGCTCCATAGTTGACTTATTTCCCATCTTTGATGTGTATTCCTAGCGATATAACCGAACGAACCTTACTGATATCGCAAACCCTCACTCTTGATTTAACCAGTAAACCTTTGGATCTCCATCTCGTCATAACGCTTACTGCTGTTTAGAGCTTGCTCTCCTCCTTCCTTATGAATTTATCTTTATTGAGACATTACTGGGACTTGGATATAAACACCTTTTGGTCTGGCAAGGACCTCAGCATCAAGGTAGGCAGTGAATTTGCATTCAAGCCAAGTCGAGCAGCAAACTGGTGATGTCTCTGTGTTGGCGTGAGCCATAAATCACCATGGACAGTTTGCCATGATGCTGTGTGCTCAACTCATTTACCTCGGCGTTTGGCTCTCTTGTTTGTATATAAGCATAATGTAGTTGTAAACTGATAAATTCATTTGAACGAAGACACATGTGATGTGACAAAATGTTTTTTTTGTGTGTGTGTTTGTCAGACAACGGGAGTGGAGCTGGTGATGAAATGTATCAACATTCCAGAGACCAACGACTCCGTGGTAAGTCAATGAAAGTTCATGGCCACTCCTTAGGAATTAGTTGTATTTCTGTGTAATTGAATTCAAGATTACCTTTTTTCATAGTGAGCTACAATGTTGATAAAACTTTAATTCAAGATATTTGAATATACTTGAATGCACAAAGATTTGGGGTGGTTATAAATCTATATATATATATATATATATATGTATATATATATAGATATACATATATATATATATATACGGCATTTAGAATAAAACACTTTGTCATTAAATACTCTCAAAGAAGTGAAACAGGGCAGTTGTTCATGTTATGTTAATATTTCATTTCAAGTTAACACATAATAAATGTGTATTTGTTCATTCTAGTTGAGATAATATGATTTTGTCATATGTTAATTAACAAAATAATTTCGTTGCGTGTGAACACCACAAAACGTACTTAAGTGAATTAGCACACCGATAAGTGGCATAGTTTTAGTTTTAGCTTCATCCAGTTCAAATTCACCAAAGCACTGTTATGTTGTTGCATTTAGGCTATAACATGTTTATTTTCTATTTTAGTATTTGTCCGTTTGCCTCTTTTAATGTACTTGTAATATTGTTTCACAAAAAAGCTTAAGAGGTTAAATAAAAAATCCGCCTAATGTGCCAATTTTTTTAATCTGATAAATCATCAGAATAATCAATAGAATAATCAGTCACTAAAATGATCGTTAGTAGTAGCCCTAGCAGTGAATGGGATTAGGACAAAATGCAGTAAATGAAAACAGTAACTGTGATATTAATGCAGCTTCTACATTAATATCACAGCATACGTAGCATTTAATGCAGCATTAAATAAGTGCAACAAGAACCTCTTTTAGTATTCATTCACTTTATGCCCACAGTGATATCTCATTACTTTTTCTCTTATTAGGCTGACAATACTTCGTTGTAGCTGTAGTTTATTAAACATGGCTCAGACGGATCGGTCTTCGTAACCAAACCCTCAGCACCTGATCTGAAGGCTCATTTTTTGTTGTTGACCAAAGAGAGTCAAAGCGAGTGAGTGGGAGTTTTGCCAGCACTTCTTAATCAAAAGCATAATGTTTTTGAAATAAAAAGTGATTCTAAATTGGATAAATTGGGAGATATAGAAGCAAACCCTCTACAATGTGTTCTTCACAAATTGTTTGACGTCAGTGAACGCATTTAATGTGTATTTATGTTGAAATCATCCACGACACAGAGCTTGAATATTAGAAAAAACAATGAGCCGCTTTCAACTACAAATGCTTGAAAAGATAAGTCGCAGTTCTAAAAAAATGCATAGTATTTTATTCTGTTTGTTTTAATTAGGTGATCTATTCGCTAGTTGCGGTTAGAATTCAGCAGAGGCAACGTTTGGTAATAAATATCCTGAATTACAACAGATTTAGAGACAAATAAGCAACGTTGTAGATTAATCTGTGGTAGGATTTAGGCTTATCTGCACAAAATGTATTAGCTAGCCAAATGTTGTTCAGGGTTCTTATCTGTTTTAAAACTCTCTAACCAAAAAACAGAAACTCACAGGGGGGCTGGAAACGGAGAACCAGAAACCATCACTCACAGAGAAAAAGTTTCGCCAGACATGTAACATTGTTAGGTCCTTATCAGTATTCACTAAGCAATACGGCCGAAGAGTAGGGGAAGATGGATCTCCTTGCCACGGAGAAAAGGAATGTTAAATCGTGTAATTTGACTAAATCTCTGTGGGAAACACCTGTGCCGTCCTTTCCTCCCTTTCCTTCTCTTTCCAGGAGCTCTATATCTTAGACTCGGCGGGGAAGGAGACGCTGGTGGAGGGCTGCGAGAAAATGGTCAGAAGCTGTTCTGGGTCCCTCTGTTTCCATTCATTTGCATGAAACTAACGAGGTTCTCCGTCTGGAGCTGCTTTACTGTTATTAATGTCGCAGAATTAGAACAAATGAAACGGGTGTGACATCTCTGCAATCACCTTGCCTCCTGCAGTGGGGGGAGTCATCTTTGCTGTGTCTGGTGTTTGATTTGACCAATGAGCAGACTTTTGCTAACTGCACATTTTGGATGGAAAGAGTCCAAGCCCACTGCAAAGGCCTCCGCGTGCCAGGTAAGAGAAGGAGGACGAAAAATGAGGTTAATTTGCGACAAACCTAGAATTTGATATAAAAACACAGGTCATCTTAGTTTTCTTAATGAAAAAGATGGCAGGTGGGAGCCTATTAGCCTCTTTGGAGGTTATCTAAATCAGAACTTTGCTAAAATCTCAGCCGCTATATTCATACTTTCTTGTTGTTTTAATCATAATAGAAATTTTCAGTAACATAGCAAGAACTGGACAATTATGCAGTATAACAAGTATATTAATTCATTTTAACAACTTCAAGATGTCATTGGACAACTTTTTCTTTTTTACCTTTGGTTAACTTAAATAAAAAAAATGATTGAATTCATTTTTTCATTTTTAATTCATTTAATCATGTTTAACTTTCTCTGAAAACCTAAAAGAAAAAAAAACAACTAGGTTATGCATGAAATTATTGAGGTAATTTTGGTTTATTTGTGTACTGAAGTCATGCAGGGGAAAAATAGGCAAGCATAAATATACAGTCTGGGTTTCCCCCAGTATATTATAAGCCTGGCGGGCCACCAGGCTTAGCATTGCTTATTTATTTAAGTTTTTTCTTTATGTTTGCATTTTTAAGACTTTATAGTTGCTCTTCAAGTATTAATCTTCCAATCTTCCAATAACATATAATTATCAAGTGATATTTTCAAATTTCCTGTCAACTTTAAAAAAAAATGAACTCAAAAAACACAACTGTATTTAATGAATTTAATGTCGAAAAGTTAATCCATTTTAGAAACTCAACTCACAATTTGTTGAATTATACACAGACTGATGTTTTCAAATGTAAACAAGACATTTCTCAAAATATTACATCAGACCACGCATATTCTAATGTCTTGAATATGACTGCATGTATGTTTAAAAACATACATGCTGCATGTAACTGCAATCGGTGTACCAATTGCAGTTTTCTGGGCAATCATCGATCGTTTAAAAGCCTGACCCGCCGATTCCGATTTTTTTGTTCTGTCTAAAAAAGTGGCTAAATATGTGTGTAAATGTGGACCTCCCAGGCGTTCTCGTGGGCAACAAATCGGACCTGTCAGCTAGAAGGGAAGTACTGGCGTCCGTGGCCGAGGAGTGGGCCCAAAGCAAGGGACTGGAGTACCACGAGACATCAGCCGTGAGTTTAGCTGAAAACACTTCATGCTGCTAATAGCCTGACAATGAATTGTTCCTCAAACGCACCAGCGACATGTCAGCAGCATCTCATTGTGATCACGCTGATGTCTTCCAGAAAGAGATGGTCAACTGTGACGCCCCCCTCCTCAGCTTAGCGCAGTCCTTCTATTCTCTCTACCAGGAGCAGCGTGAGATCATGCAGAACCTCGGGCCGGGCTAGACTCCTCGTCCTTCACCACAGAGCTTACAGCCTATAGAATTTCCTGACAAGGATACTGAAAGGCTTTCTGATTGTTTTTGTTTTAAATAAAGGACTAAATAAGGAGCAAGTGGAGTCTTGTTTCATCATCGGATGGCAAGGTCTGTTCTTACAGCAGTGATCGTTTTCAAAACCACAATATCACTGCAACTCATTCTAAAGCTGCATTATTTAACCTTTATTAAAAAAAATATTTTTTCCATATTTGTTTAATCTTATATGATGTTGTGACAGTTTGTTATGAGACAATTAATTTGTGAAAAGATCATTCTTCCACTTCCTTCCTGAGCTACTATTGCCGTCTTAATAAACGCACCAAAAACAACCAATCAGAGCCAGGAGGCGGGGCTTAGCGCTGTCAGTTAACTTGCTACTAAATGTTCTATTGGTGGAGAAACAATTTACTGTTACAGGAAAACTGTTTATGCACAATTTGCTAACTAGACTGAGCCACGCTAACTGCAGGGCAGTAGAGGGCACGGACCGGGAGGCGGAGGGAGGATGAGCAGCGCCACGTGAAGTTGTGATTGATATCGCTAAGACCCACCTCTCGGCTCTGATTGGCTGGAGAAGGCGGACAATCTCAAGTTTTTCACAGATTATCTGTCTCGTGCCATGCTGTAATGACACAGTGACAGTTTCAACCTGATGTGTAAAAAAAAAAAAATATTTTTAATAAAAGTCATACTGCAGCTTCACAGCACCTCCTCCTTTCTCTTCGCCGCTCTACATAGTCGTTCCCAGCTTTGGTTGACACAATGCATTACATATCAGCATTGTGTTTTTTACTTGAATTGGATTTAAGTAAAAAACACTTAAATCCAATTTAAGAGAAGAAAGAATAATATTCTTGCTCTTATTTTTTTTTTTTACAAAACTCCTATGTTCCTGCGTTCACCTTTTTCTCCTTCTTGCTCTTTTGTTGTGCTGTTAAGCCCTCTACTCCAGGCTGTCAAATACACATGTGTATTATATAGTCCTCTCTTTTTTTTTTTTTAGTCCTGTCCCCGGTGTGGCGCTAGCAACCAGTAATCACCATCCTAATTAGCGCCCTCCCATTCAAACCAGGTCACAGCCATGTCCTTGTTGTCTCTCTGCCTTCCAGACCAGCTGCCACCTCTCAAATGAGGCCATGATCAGCTCAAGCTAGACACACTGCTTTTAGTTGTTTTTTAAAAAATCACATTATGTTATATTACACAACATATTTCTCATAATATCAATCGATTTCTCTCAAGGGCTCACGGTTTTTTTTAAGCAAAAATACTAGATGAGCAGATGTTAGTACGTCATCTCATTTGACCACAACTAAGGCAGAATGTGAATTATTTGTTCATTACTTTTTTTTTTTTTTTTTTTTACAAGCAAGGAATCAAACTTCTGTGCCTAATAAAGTGGCTGGCAAAGGTACAAACTTCATTAATGAAGGCAAAAAGTATTTTCAAACTACAAAAAGACAAAACAAAACGTGTCTTACATTTTGTGTGAGTAATAACAAAATAATATGTTTTCCAGCAACATAGTATAATTTTATAGTTATTTTATAGTTTTTTATTGATCAAGTAACTATGTTACCTTCAGTTATAAAAATGATATCATACATGACTTAAAATAAATTTGACTTCACTATTGAAGGCTATGAAATTGGGCCTCTGACGTATGTCTTAGCCTCTGACGGGCTAAGACACGCGGCAAATGTCTCCTTGCCGGGAATTGAACCTGTGACCACCGCCGCGAGGATTATGGCCTCTGTAAACGGGTCTTGCTTTGCCCCTGCGCCACCACAGCGCCCCCTCTAGGTATATTTTTGATGAGGGAAAAACAATGTAACATTATGTAAAGCTCAAAAGAGTTGATTTTAATGAATACCGCCTCTTTAAGATACCATTACTACTTTCACAGGAGGCTGAGTTGATCTCATTTACTAACCAGTAAGGATTCGGTGTAAAATGTCCACTTGAAACAGATCACTGATTAATATCGTTGTTTCTTGAGTGCTGATGTTATAAGTGTCTAGGCAACTGATGAAACAAAATACGTGAACTAAAAGACTTCGCTAATACAGAAAGCAAAACACTCACAGACCCATTGAACGACAACAAGCTCTGTGTCTTTCCAGATTTTCATTCTTTGTACCTCAGTTGCAATTCCAGCGTTCTAGTGGTAGCATATATCCTGGGAGCGAAACTTAATAATTTCACAAGACAGAGTGTGGGCTGTGGCTTATTGCTTTGGGAGAAGCCTGTTCATATCCACAGATATTGAAACACTTGGTCAAAGAAAAGAGAACTGCTTAGGTCAGGTCATTTTCACAAAAGTTTTCTGCAAGTTTCCCCCCAAAACGTATCCATCTCTTTGCAATAATTAGCATTTATGCTCTTGTTTGTAGGACCTATGAAGTCTCCTTTGTGATTTTGAATTTGTGTGAGCTTGTCACACATAAATGTTAACCCTAAACCCCACTTAGTACAAAGTGATGACAGATTAATCAATTCAGTATGTATATTAAAAACTCTTTTTCTGTTTTTAGTATTGCACAAGGCGCTCGTCTTTTCATTTGGTTTCTCATTGCAAATAAACAGCTTATGGCCTGATGCCATTCATCAAGCCTCATAAATGAAACGATCAAGGTTTCTAGATTAGCACAAATGTTATATCAGTCGTTCCTTTGACGATTTCATGATGCTGGATTGGTCTTTAAAAGAATAAAATTTAAGCTAACGCCAACAGTTTCAGCTTTACCAAACGGGCCGAAAATGACTTGCAGATGACGTCTTAACACGTTTCATTTTAAATTAAAGACTTTGTGTGTGCCTCTGCATCACACGAGTTATTAAATGAATAAATGATATTGATATTACCACATCATCAATACCGTCATGTCAGAACAGTAGAAATAAGTCTAAAAATGAACGCTGCGGTTTGTTGAACTGACCTTAACCGTGGACCTTTTTTTTCTCTAGTTTTTTGTTTCTGTGTTGGTGTGTGTGTGTGCATGCGTGTGTGTGTGTGTGTGTGTGTGTGTGTGTGTGTGTGTGTGTGCGTACCCGGCTCAGCTTGTTCTATAGCCTCAAACAGTCCCTGACCTAAAAAGCTGGCTAATTGCAGGTGTGGAAGGAAACAACAGCTGTTCCTAAAACAAGAAAAAGGAGAGAAAAAAAAAGTCTGCCATCCCTCTGACTCAACCAGAGAATGCAATAATTAGCTGTAATACCTCCAGTCTCACAAGCACGACAACAAAGAAGATTAATTTAATTGCCGTTTGCCGTTGGAGAATAAGTTAAGCAGCAACTCTAAAGAATAAAACAACAGCGACTGCATTCAAATGACTCTAGCATATACAGAAATATATCAGCTGCTTTCATACTGTTTCTGTTATTCCAATTTTGAACTTTTGACCTCATAAAACACACAGCAGGACCTGCTGATCGTAACAGACTTTGAGGTTGAAGTGGTCACAGTATTATCTATGTATCATCGGCCAATTAGAACTCAATCATATTTGTTGTTTGAACACTGTTGCTGTTTCTTTATAACCACAGAAAATCTGTTACTAAATTAGCTCAATATGCTTCTCAAAGAATTGGCATTCTCTCATTTGAATCCCAACAAAAGAAAAAGAATCGTGTCCCGGAAACAAGCAAAAGCAGTTGGAGGGGCTGTGGACACGTTTTCTTTAATTTAATTACATTAAAAAAATTTTTTTTTTTTTTTTTTTACTTTTTTCAGTTATGCGGAAGAATTATGCAACCTAATCCACCTCGAGCAAAGGCTGCTCCAGTCACCGGGATTCCTCCGTGCCAGGCGGAGGCAGTGTGGCACCGTTTCAGTCGGGCGGCCCGGACCCTTCCAGCTTTCCTCCTTCCCACTCTCTCCTCCCTCGCCTCCCCTCGGTGATCACAGCAGTGCTGCAGAGAGACATGGCAGCCTCTCTGATCTTCACACCAGGGGAGGACACCGAGGGAGAAACAGAGAGAGAGAGAGAGAGAGAGAGAGAGAGAAAAGGTGGTGACAGATGGAGGAAGAAATGGCTGAAAAGACACAAGCAGGATAGTGGGGCTGATGTTGAATAATTAGATATTTATTCAACATAAATAAATAATATTTATTATTTATTTATGTTATTACTGTTTCCACAGGAAAACAGTAATAACACTGTTATTACTGTTTATTACTAAAACCCTCCCAAAAGCTGGTTCCTGAAGCTTGAAATCACCATGTCACTTTAGAGAGATTGAGCCGTTTCATTCAAATTACGCTGAGTGAGCGAGAACCCGAACAAACAGAAATCATAATGTGACGGACGGCTGTTGGAGAAGCCTGCATGTGTGTTGGCCAGCAGTTTAGAAAGGATCCACTCTTGTCCAAACCTTTTGGGTGGATCGGCCTGACTGACAGCTGACCCAGCCACAAGATAAGCACATTTGCCGTGGCAACTGCAGCTCAAAGGTCAGGAACAGACCTATGAGCTGACAAACAAGGAGCTCGCCTTTTGACAAGTCAGGATTAATCCATCTGAAGTAAATACACACTTTAAACCTCTTCTTTAATAATTAGAAGTCACTGCGTTTGTTTCCCCCCCTTTGGGATTTCTAATCACTGCTGATGTGTTCATATTCCGCTGCAGCCTTTTGATATGTTTTCACACCTGATCGTCTGGTAGACGCGGTTCAAATGGGGACGAAAGCTACATTTGTAATATTTTCAGCTGCTGTGGTTCACTTCAACACTGCACCGTCTCAAACAAACCAAACCATATGGAAAATGTCTTCCCCTCCTCGCCTGTGGTGGCGCTGCACAAAGGCCTCTTAAAGGAGTTGACACAAAAACCTCCGAAGAAGACGCGGAGCGCAACTGTCTCCTTAGAGAAAAGTGTGAACAAAAACGCTTTTAAGAGAAATGTGACTTCTTATGCAGCAATATTTTCACGGTCTTTCAGATTCTTCTCTTGCGCTAGCAGAAATTACAGACAGTCACTGAAAACATTTTTTTTTCTTCTTCTTCTGATCAAAAATTTCCATGATGCTGAAACAGCAGCTAAACCTGTTGCTGCCATCTTGAGCCGGATTCAGTTCCTGTGCACAAGTCTAGTTTTAAACCTCAGTCGTTTTTTTTTTTTTAAAGCACAGCATTTCTAGCAGGTTTGCTGTTACACACTTTGACTGATCTAGTTGTGTCCAACCTGCTACGTTTTATTTTGAAAATCTGCTGTTTAACATCTATTAGCTCCCAACTTGGTCACAGAATCACATTTGGATGAATAAAGAGTCTTGCTGTGCAAGCGGCGACCACTTAGCAAAGTAAAGGCTAACGCAGATATAATAAAAATATAAACATATTGTTTTGGGTTTTTCTTTGAGCACTTATAAACAACACACTCATTCAGGTTCTTACAGGGGAGGGGTGAATTTTTATTCGTCATCAGGACTTGAAGCATCCAAGTTCAGAATCCTTCAGTTTTGGCACCCTGAAAGATGTTAAGACTTTTTTTTCCTTTTTTTTTTTCTTTTTAAATATATATTCTCATTTACAACAACACAATGTTCAACCAAAGAAGCAAGAGAACCGAGATAAAGAAAGGAAGAAAAAAATAAATAAAAGACTAAGGCTGTATTTGAGTTGAACTTGATTGTGAAAACAAAATGAAATGAAAAGGCAAAGATTTTCTTCTCTTAAAAATAGCCTTGATACGTTTGTCCAAAGTTTTGTTTTTGTTCCAAGCAAAGTAAAGCCCCCACTCCAAAGCCCCGAAGCCCCACACCCCTAAAACAGGAAGAAAAATGGAAGAGACAGTACTGTAACAGTTATTTCTATTTTTCCACTGCCCTTACTCGTACCATAGTCTAATTGTTCAAAAAGATAGGTTTCCTTAAAAGCAGATTTGATGATTGTTTTATTTTATTTTTTTGATCAGCATGCATTTAAGTTGATAACTTCTGTTTCTTTTCCTTTATTTTATTTTCTTTTTTTTTTGGAGTCACTTCAGCTCGCTGGTAGCTGTGTTCTCTCACGCACTGCCTTGTGTCTTTGGCAGCAGTGGCGTTTCATTGTCCACAGTCGTCTTCAGGTTCGCAGAGAAACGGATTCCCCTCGCCTCACAGTTCACTTCCTCGCCGCCCCTTCCAGGGGCCAGAAAAATAAATAAGTAAATAAACAGATACATTAATAAATAAAAAAATAAAAAAAAAAGACAGGCGGGAGGGGGGGGGGGAGAAAAAAGGTGAACTTTTCACCTGTTAACCCTGAACAAATATGGTGGCCAGGGTTTTTTTTTGTTTTTTTTAGTGGACTTCCAAATTGTTTTTTATATATATTATTTCATTATCATAAAAAATGTGATAATATGTCTAATACTAACCAATTTCTATTGAATAGGCAGAAGTCCAACAGAAGAACCAGTCATGCTGAATCCTCCATCGTGGTTTCAGTTTGCATGACGACTTTAGTTTTACTCCAGTAACGCTTCAGTTACTTTACTTTTTTTTTTCTCTTCTTGTGGATATTTTTTTGCACCAGGGAAGGCTAGTCATGATATAGTAACATATATATTTATATATAATCAGTAGTAACTTATTTATCTTTTTTTTTTTTTTAATGCGGCCTGAATTGCTCCCTGCTTGAATCCCAAACCGCAGTAGGTTCACAGTTTAATGCGATTAAAGAACGAAATCAAGAGGAAACGCCAACTCAACGAAGGAGCGGGGTGTATGGGACTACACGGTGTGTGTGGGCGTGTGTGTGTGTGTAAGAGGGCGTGTGGTATGACAGTGCAAGGGCAGTTTCATAGGCTGGACCAAAGGGGCAAATTGTGCGCCCAGTAGATTTTGATTAGGAATTTAAGAGAAAACCCCCCCCATAATAACCTTCATGAAGGCAGTCTGGCCCAGCCTACCACTCCATGGATCCACAGCCCTGAGACAGCCACAGACCCCAGACACCCCCCTCCTGATTTATCAACCTCCTCAAACATGTTTAAAACTTGTTAAACATTGTTCATGGGGAAATCATGCATGTTTCTTTTTTTTTTTTTATGTAATTTTACTTCTTTACATTTTTTCTTGTTTTTCTTTTAACCAGAAGCTCAACGATTATCTGAGGACTTCTGAAGAGCTCAGAACCTCAACTCTGCTACTCCCCCAGCCCCTGGTGTCTCCCGTTTTCCTCTCCAGTCTAATTCTGTTTCCCCTTCTTTACTCCAGCAGTATTCATTTGCTACTCTCCCCCAAAATCTATGGTCCGCCTTCCTTTTTCTCATACAGGCGTGGTGCGCCGGTTGGCCGCTGAGTCTTTGAGGTCCTTTTGAACGCAGTTGTGGACCTGTAGGAAGTTGTGGTCCCTTTCCGTAGAGTTATAGGTCGCTGTTGGGGTGCCCGTTTGGCCCTTGGGCAGCGTGTACATAGACAGCTCGGTGGAAGGCAGCGTCCCGAAGGCCTTCAGGCCCACCGGCGAGGCCTCGCGAGAGTGCGAGGGGTCCGTGGAGCGGGACGAAGAGCGCGAGCGGCGTCGGTAGCGGTAACGGTAGCTCGGAATGCGCGTGATGGCAGCACCTTGGAGGTAGTCTGCGGCTCGTGCGCCAACTCGCAGCTCTCTGTGGCGGTCGATGAACATGTGCACCGCGAGCACACCCACCATTTCGGCCATGATGAAGGAGAGGGCGCCAAAGTAAAAGGACCAGCCGTATGAGTAGCTGTTCTTCTTGGAGTCACTCTTCGAAGGGTCGCCGGCGTTGGCTGATATATATACAATGATTCCTATAATGTTGCTCAGTCCTGGAAAGGAGAAGGAGGAGTAAAAATTGAATCAATAAAATTCAGAAAAAATCCAAACACATTTCTGTATTAAGAAAATAAAATAATATCTGCTGTCGACAGAATGCCTGTGGACAGCAGAAGAGGTGCTCAATAGGGTGATTGAAATCTACAAGTTGATCGTCAAGGAAAAGTGGGTGGATCACATGGCATAAAAAAAAGTAGAGAGTCTATCATCCATCCTGTCACTTGATTGATATACAGCCTCACCAGCTGGTGGCAGTAAAGATCCTTTAGTCGCTGCCAATCAGCATTATAACATAAGAAGAAGGGAATTTCTATAACACTTAGGTCACTGTGCTTGCACAAACAATAATGCTAAATGCAGCAGAACTGGCTGGCTCGCGAGTGACCTCCAATTTCCAGCCCTGGGTTTTGCTCTTAAATTTAAGAAAGGTTGCAAAAGTAAGTGGGGAAGCTGGACCAAGTAAGAAGACAAAAACCTTCCACTTTCACATGGAATGAAACATAGAAAGAATTCTAAATATAATTGTCAGCAAATTCTACAAACAAACAAATAGATAGTAATTTTGTAGCATGTAGTGGGTGTTTTGATTTGTCATTTTCTAAGGAGCTTGCATGCTGAAAAAGTGTGAGCACCCCCGCTACAGAATGTCCAGCTATACTTTTGAGTGGTATTAACAAGTGAAACTTTCTTCTAATACAATATTAAATATTCACTAGTAATATTAGCTAGTGAATATTAATTATTCACTAGCTAACTAAAATGCTAATTGCACTAACCATAAAACATTAGACCTTAGTTCTACTAAAGTTAACTAACATGGTATTTAACAGAATTTAATGCTAAAGTGCTAAAAGTAAATCAGCACCTTTCGAATTTATCCACAAAAATAACTTAGGGGAAGCTAAGTGCACTAAATATTTTTAAAGTTGGCAAAATGCTGGAGTGCTAAACAACAAAAAAACCAATTAGCTCTGGCATTAGTGCATTAGTACATTAGCAGAAGCTTGTAGAACATGCAAGTGTTCAAACACTCTTCATATTTTGCCACAATGCAACAATCTTACTAATCTTTTGTCGTAAATCAACACAAGCTAGTTTAAAGCTGTAAAGTTTAAGGTTTTCCAAATGAAAATTTGAAAAGTATCATGTGTAAGTATACAGAGCTCTTTTTAAGCTTATTACCTGAAATAAAATGCCTCCACCAACCAATTGGTTTCAGATGTCAAGCAGTAAACAGAGTCCGTGTGTGTAATTGAATCTCAGCATTAATACAACTGTTCTGTGAAACAAAGGACTCACCTGTCTTAAGTTACACCATTGCATTGGACTACATTTAATTTGTGATTTTAAGTAAAAATTTTTAGGCTGGTTTTAACAACGGCCAAAGTGACTACAGATGAAAAGTAGCTTATTTTAGCCAACTTGGGCAAATTTACATTACATGATGCTGATTAAAGATGATTCCTTAACAAATTAAACCAAACTGTCACTGAGAGGTTATCTGTGGAAAACACATCTGAGCAGAAATGGTCTCGATTACCATACTGCTTGTATACTGCAGGAGCAGAAGTTTATAATGTATTATTTCTCAATATTAAACATCTCTGACCTATAAATATGTCTTTGCCCTTTACTTGCAGCTAATTACATTGTGTCTGTATGTTCACGTTCATGTGAAAAATACACATTTAAAGGGGAAATAAAGAGTAAGGATGACTTAAAAAGAACTCTTGAAAGAAGATGGAGTTGTTTTTAACTTTAGGATTGTTTCTATCTTTGCATCTTATTGAGCACGAAGCGCATTTAGGACGTGACTGTATCTCAGCGGGCAGAATCTTCTCTCAATAGGAATGTAAATCAAGACAATGTGATGCTAGGTCCATCCATGATGCCAGAGTGCGGCTCGAGGTAGAACACGCCACACCGCTTAATTTCTAAAGCACTTAAACGGCAAACCAAACGTTTCGTTTCACATCCTTTGCAAATCTTTTCAATCTGTTCCGGAGTCAAAACGACAAATCAAACCTGGCCAAAGAACAGTGCTTGAAATAAGAGGTTGTTTTAATTCTTGTTTCCCTCAATTTTCAGAGACCTGATTGAAATGGATCAAAGTAAGCGAGTATCAGGGACGCCTTATTTTTAGAGTGCAGTCCCAGTGGCCTCCTCCGAGCCTAGCAACAGGGTGAGAAAGAGAGACAGACGCAGCAAAAACCACAGAACAACACAGTCTTCTCAACTCGGAGGAGAACTAGTTATGTAGCGCAGCGCAGTAGGCCACGGCCTAGAAACGTAGCACGCAGTGAGACGCAAAGTGTTCACGAAAATGGCAACCCGCCCTCTCGTCTGCAAGGCTTCATCCTGAGGCACACGTTCGCCGAACGCCAGGCAACTGACGGTCATCGGTAAATCTTCACCGTCAATTCTAAACTTTTAGACTTATAAATTCTAACTTTTAAAGATTACTCTCAAGAATGTCAATTCACCTCGCACCATCAAACTTTATTTCTTTATTTGTCATTTTCTCTTGGCCTGTAACTCGTCCTCTTTCAGTCCCTTCCTCCCTTTCCTGTCTTCACCCCTCCCCCAACTCCTCTTCCTCCCTGCGTACCTGCAGAGACGAACAGAATGCCGGCGCTGAGGATGATGTTGTGGCGTGACTTGTAGAACTCACTGGCGGCGATGCAGAGCCCCCCCATGAAGAGAAGGATCACACTCAGGATGGGGAAGATGCTGGAGGCTCGTACGGCACCTGCAGGGACAAAGAGGAGAGGCAAAAAAAAAAAAAAATTCCTTACCGCTGAGATTTGTTCAATGAAAAGAGGAGTACAATTCTGGCAAAAACTCAGAAATTCTGAGCTCCAAAAATGTAAAATATAAATAAAAAAAAACGTTGAAATTTCAATATGTCTTCTAGAGATTCATCTCAAAGTTTCAGAGTTTCAAAAGTCAAACACTGTTACCCATCAGGGCTTTTTTTTTTTTTTTGGAAGAAAAATTGAACCCCCGGTCGCAAATCACTGTTTGTGAATGCTGCTTGTGCGTCAGATTTGCGAGCGTACCACAAACGCAAAGGTTCCCCTAGTAACCAGTGTATTTGCAATAATTAAAGTGACTAATTATTTAAAGTTATTACAATTTATTGCGTTAAAATCAATATAATTATTTGATCAATTGGAATTAACGTGTTAAAGTCCGGGCCCCAATAGCCTACTTAGAATAACGTATGTACTTTATCGGTTCGGTGACTTCTAGAGATGGCGGGCTGCACTAGATTTTATTTAGGAGTCAGATTTAAAGGGGATGCATACAAATGCAGACTTTTCATAATTTTAGAAAAATGGGTATTCTTTTTCTCACTTTATAGTTATGTACTGCTTCATGTTTGTTTATTAGTCAAATTCCAAACAAAACTCCAGTATCTGGTCGCAAGGTGACAAAAGCAGAAAAGTTAAAGAGCATAAATATTTTTCCAAGCTCCTGATCTTACATCTGATAGGATTCATATTGGTAGTGGACATAGACAGAGCTGAACATTCATCATGCGAATTCATTCTGACTTGTCGAAGCTACTGTAGCACCTGTATGAACAGATGCCTGAACTGAAGCTTACGAAAACAGACACATGAAAAAATCCTGAAATTGTGGAAATACAAGTGCTTTTAAGCAATAAATTAAAAAAATACCCTGCATATTAAAGATAAACGTGAGAGCAGAGAGGCAAAGGGAAGACGGGAGGAAGAGCACAAAGACTGCAGGCCTTCACTTCTCTGTGAAGCTGCTTTGCCTCCAGCAGTCTTTGTCTCACCGTCTCTCCCTGCTCTCTTTGCACTTGTGCTTTAAGCTGAAGGAAGGCAGTTTAAAAGGGGGAATTTATTTAATTTTTTTTAAAATATGCGGGCCTCCAGGCACACCCTGCCACCAAGCACGTCACGGCGTAGACACCGAACGACGGAGAGGATTGAGCTGTGAGCGAATGCGCCGCATGGCAGCGGCATCAAGAGACACGCTCAGTATGTTTTTAGTTTCCTTTTCAAGCCTCCTTCAGGCCGCCGTGGAGGCTGACACTCCGTCTTTCTGGCTGTTGATTGATGTCGCGTTTTACATAATGCTGGCTTTCCACAGTCTACTGTGCCACTCACACAGCTCTGCATACAAACTCAAACTTTTCACACAGAATCTGGAGGTAAGGCAATCTGATATAAGCATTTTTCTATTCGAGTCAAAAAAATTACTGTACGGTTGCATGTTTGTAGCCTTCTGAAGCATACACTTTGCACTAAGAGAGTCTGGAGCCCCTATGTTGACTTATGTTCAGTCATAGTGAAAAGTAAATACCTAAATGTGTAAATTGGTGTGGTAGGCATGTACATAGTTGGTTTGGTTTTCTGATTTATGTCAGTTTGATTACTAGAATAACTGATTTTTTGCTAAATCTCTGCTGACGACACCTTTAAATGTGTTTTAAGGAATTGCATCAAGCGCATTGCTTTGATGTGTGTAGTGATAGATGAATGAAGGAAATCCAGCAAGATATATGAAAGAAAACTGTGTTTTACCCCACAAGTCTGGTTTTTCTTTGGTTACACTTTGAAAATGCCTTCAGGAGCCACATTCATGTGTCCCATTATAAATACTATGGGAATGTTTCACTACCAAATCATGTGCTACAGAGATTAACGTATTTCGTTACAAAATATGACAGCTTATGTAGTGCGATCTCACATCTCACTACATCTGCAGCAGTTAGTTAAAAAAAAAAACTTACATCTGTGCAGAAGTGTCTGGTGGACCTGGAGTCCACTTTGTTCCACATACGGCAAGAGTATGTGCAAACCTTCAGAGAGAAAAGTACACCAGAGTGTTTTGGGAGCTTTGTGCGGACGTGTCCGACGGACATCTGGTCGGAGTCCGTCTCAAGTGTGCGTGGAACTCCAAGGAGTGGCGTACGCTCGAGTATGTTTGGAGCAACCTGAAATTGCTGCCGCATCAGTTACTCAAGAGGTTGTTGCTAGGTAACAAAAGGACGAGTAAGTTAGTTGATGCCACCAACCAACTGGTCCGTAGGAGGTTGACCGGCTGAAGCCTTTCCTCTGCCTACATCCTCCAGAGTGCAATGCAGTTCTGGTTCATGGTTGTATCAGATGGATTTTCTATTGATATTGGTCAAGTGTCTACCACAACAGATAGCGCTGTGGTTTTATTGACCAGCCCTATAGGATTGGTTTCATGGACTGATCAACTGGAGCCAAGCCCTACATTACCAAAGCTAGGAGTTGGATTGAATGGTGTAAAGCCTGCCATCACTGGATGTCAAAGCAGTGGAAATATGTTCTCCAGGTTGACCTATCAGGCCTCCTCTGTGTGGAAAAATACCAGACCAGTCTGGGTTTGGCATTTGCCAGAAGACAAGCACTTGTGTGATTTCTTTGCATCAAGTTTAAAGATTGGCAGCAACCATGGAGTTTCGGGTGTGGGGCTGTTTTCAGGAATTGGACCTGGCATCTTCGTTCCTTCGTGCATCAGGCGAACACATTTTGAGCAATGTACCCAACTTTGTGGGAGCTGTTTGGGAATGGCCTGTTGATGTAAACCACTGTACAAAGCCAGGTCAATAAAGAGATGCATCAGTGGGTTTGGTGAGGAAGAACTTGCTTTGTACAACACCAGTGTCTCACAAGTTTGCTTCTGGAAGGTTTGCTAAACATTCCTGTGAAGACGATCCTTAACATGGTGGGAAGTCTTGAGGCAGCTTCTGCCGAGATAATATTAATCTCTATGGATTAGGAAAGAGATGCCACTGAAATAGCATAAGTGGCAAGATCAATGAGCAAATACTTCAAAAATAGCGCATATGGATAAATGGGGTCCAAATGTTTGATGTGGTAAGCAACTAAGATCCAAAGCAAAATTGTCATCTTATGATTGTTGGTGGCTACGCTGGTAGGAATTTGCCTCATAACGGACAGCTTGCCAGTTGCTCTTGATCAAGAAACTTCACTCGCCTTGCCTGTGGGCGATGACCTGAGGGCCCAGTGGTGCTGGTGCCTGGCAGCCTCTCCTCTTATCAGACTGCCCCAGGGCAGCTGTGGCCATTTTCCAGTATCTTGCCACCATGAGCGCATCAATGTGTGTGTGAATGTAGCATGAATCATTTTGTGGTCTTCTTGATAAAGCACTATGCAAGTACTAAAACTTCATCCAAATACTGGCCCTGCTTTGACTGTACAGGACTGTGAGGTGATTGAGTATCTCGTGAGGCTGGAGACGTACTAACTCTAGACCGTTTACTGTCATAAAACTGGGTCGTAATATTGTTTCGATTCCCCTTGGACATTACGAGATGAATGAGTCGGAGATGTTTTGAAGTAGGTCTATTATAATTCATCAAAAGTCAAGTCTATTTATCCAAAAGGACGGGGTAGAAAATCTCAATGAGGTTCTTATTGATTATAATTTTCCTAATGGTCAAAAGAAGAATTTAGCAGCTCAGTAATGTTTTTTTGCTTAGAAATATTAACCTAAAATAAATTGCTAGGTTGAGCTTAACATCAAACTTATACACTGAATGCACAACACAACAATAGAGGTCAGTCCTGCATCTTCTCCTTCCGTCGTCCCTTTATTTCTCCCTCTTCCTGGATGCTTCTGCTGCAGTGGTGTGTGTTTGTTTGGTATGTCTCTCACTGACTTATGGTTTCATTAGTTGCAGCAGAGGGGAGCCTTGTAATTGTTGCTGAATTATGGAGGCGGGGGTGGACATTGCCATGGGAGCTCCCCAGGTTCACACAAACCCACAGTTTAACGTGTATGCACAATCCATCGTGCATAAGCCCTCCTATTACTTTATCTCACACACACACACACACACACACACAGAAACTCATTCTCGCTCAACAAGCTACAAAGTGAACACATTCATCGATCAACCTACCACCTACTCACTCACTCTCTAAAGTGGGGTGTTTCCTATACACACTGCACGTTGCTCATGCAGGAACAATCTACTCGTTCTTTCTCTCTCTCTCACACACACACACACACGCACACATGCATTGTTCGCCCACGAAGGAGAACCCAGCAGCAAAGAACATGTGGGATCAGGAACTCGGTGAAACAGCTTCGAGGGGAGTAGCTCTGCGCGCATCTGCATGCAAGGTTGAGAAGCACGGAATCGTGTCACCGATCTTACTGGAATGGAAGAAAGTAACCAGAAGGAGCGCTGTACGCTGACCGTCGGACGAGCGTTTCCATGTGCCTGGTTGAATATGTGCAGATGTTGTGCGTTTTGTAATGAATATAGTACACACACACGCACACACATGGAGGAGTTCACGCAGCCTGCCAGTCATTATCATGCCATATTACTCATGTAAATCGTGATATGCCCCCAATGTCAGGACTCGGGAGCCAAAAATAGCAGCAGAGGCAGAAATGAGTCAGATGACGTCATCAAAAGGGGGTGAGGGAGGGCGGGTGACGTCACGTGTTTCCTAGTATCCCGACCCGAAACATTAGCACTTTGAACAAGCATCCAGCTTTCTAATTTTAGCAACACAAACAGAAACACAGCCGCACCGCTTCTGCCTCGGCGATTTCGGAGCAAGTTGGGAGTCTTCAGGTTTTATTTGGGTTGTTTTTCCCATTTCTTTTTTGGTTTCCGTCTTTGTGAGTTTTAGATGGTAGGATTGAGAAGATGTTTGAGATGTAAGTTCGTTTTTGTCAAGTTTCATTCAATGGGATTTGTGTCACAGAAGGTTTCATTTGGAAAACACACAGGTGTGTTAACAACAAATACCTTTGCTTTTGGCCTTCATTGACAGTCTGGAAACAGGTAGAGACATGCAGCAACAATAGAGGCAGACAACATGACTAAAAACGTATCACGATCAAAAGGTGTTATATCCGCCGATATCAATAATTATTAATCAGTTTTTTGTTTTGAATATCTCAAATACAATCAGACTGGTGTCGTGACCTTTCCTGTTTTATCCACATTTTAACCCCACAATGTGTTTTTAAAAATTTTTATGCAGTTAGGAGGCACGTTGGAGAAACGTGAAACTACTGTAGCATCAGTTACTCAACAGGTTGTTGCTAGGTAACCAGAGAGCGAGTGAGTTACCTTTTTTAGCTAGGCTGTGGGAGTGTGAGCGGCTAAAACCTTTCCTCTGTCTATATTCCCCAGAATGCTGTGCGGTCCCAGATCAAAGCTTGGTGAAATTATTGAACATTGTATCAGACGTATTATCTATATATCAAAATATATATTCTTACACATGACACCCCAGAAAATGTAACATTTTTCAGAAGATGCTAATAAACATTTTCTTTGTTTCTCTCATCCTGCTTCTCATGTTTTTGAATCAAATTATTTCTTAATCTGTTCAAGGGTCTAAAATTATTATAGCCTAGTTTTTGTCTCCATGTAGTGCTACATGGCGTTACATTAATTTAGTCGTGTCTCTTATCAAACGCGGCCAGCAAATGTCAGCCATTCAAAGGAGAATACACTGAATGCTCTGTTGCAGTTGAATAAAATATAGTCAACAAAAATCTCAGCTGTAAATCTGATTCTCATTAAAACAGAGGCCAAAAAGCAAGAATAATTCGCGTACAAAGTGAAAGAACATAGAAAATGTATAAAACAATATCACAAATCATTACTACCCCGAGAAACATTTAAAAAAAAAATGGCTACATTTGAAGTTGCTGAACATTTACACAAACCAATGGCTCAGAACATGGAAAGATATGAGTCAGGTTTGATCATGCTACTTTGTTACAGTTACAGTCTCCGGTCTTAATTTTATTAACTTCCTCAGTTGTTCTCCATCCGAATCCTTCTAACGATCTTGTGACCTGGTGTCTATTCTAAGCCTGCAGCCACTGTAAAGCCGCCCGTTCCCATGGCATTTAGGTTGGGATCCAAATCCCAACGCAGGACTCCAATTCACAGAAAAAGACCCACGTTGGCCCCCCAAACACAAAAATCTGAAAACATCTTATGTTTAATAGCATACTTGTTTTTATCTCTAGCATAAACATCTGTGCTCAAATGTTATGAAAATCCCTCACGCTGTGCGCCCGAATAACTTTGCACTTTAGAGCGCACTTATTCGTTTTAGTAATTACTTGACTTGGCTGTTTCTAACGTTTTAAGCCCAAAAAAATAAAAAATGAAAAAATAGCAGCCAGGATGCTCATGGTTTTTAAATCGACCTGGAATAACCTCTCATCCAGACGGCAGGCCAACATTTCCGTACACAGCGGATGTGACTTTGGAGTAAAATCCGCCTGACCACGCTTGGCTTTGTCATTGAGCTGCTTTTAATTTATAACGCCGTCCAACATAAATCAATAACTAATGAGCTCGTTCCCGAGTGGCGCGAATTAAATGCAGAATATGAAAAATGAGGAAGAACTAATGTGACAAAGGAAAAAAAGTATTAAAAACAGAATGGTAAAAGAGAAAGAGTAAATAATGAAACAAAAATGTAAACTAATTAATGAAAGAGAGATTTAAAAAAAAAAAAAAAAAAAAGGAAAATTAGGTTACAGTAATATAATACTGTTAAAAATGTCAAAAATATTACCTTGTCACATTTTATAATCGAATATGTTGGGAAAGTACAATTTTTGGGTACAATATTTGGCACATAAATTACTTTATCAAGCCTTTTATTTATTTCTGTATTATTGCCAGTTTTACAGGATCTCCCTACAATAAAGCATTCTGTCTCTAGTTTTTTCTCACCATCATAAAAACACAATCTGTTTATTAAAAGTCGGGTCCGAATGAAGAAACTCTGTATCAAAATTACAGACTTCTCTTGTTTTCTGGCAACAAAAGCTGCAAAATAGAGAACTGTTTTATTAAAGTGCCAAGAACAGATGATTTAAAACAGATTTTAAATAAACGTACAAAGCATAATGTGTACTTGGATTACGGCATAATGATTTGTTTTTTGGAGATATATATATTAATGAATAAAAATATATCCATAAATTATGTTTGTCACATTGTCTAGGGTTTTGATTTTTATTATTTCCAGACCAAAATGTAGGCTAAATTTTGTCAATATTCCATTAATGTAAAAAACAACAACACAATTTTACAATTTCATTAAATAAGAATCGCAATTAAAATCACTTGTGAGTAGATTTGTTTACGCGATGAATCATTAAAAAAAACATTATTCCTGCCATCTTCGTCTTTTTCACCAGTACCAGTTGTTGATCACGTGACTCGAATGATGCGAAAAAATGTGCTTCCATTACAATTTTTCAAAATACACTAATTTCGATACGACTGAAAAACCACCTCATCCTAATGCAAAAACTTTTCATCAAAAAAAACAACAAAAAAAAAAATGTGACTCTTTTTTCAAAATCAACAGTGTTTCCATAAAGCAAATTGAATTTCCTAATTCCAATTTGCGCAGTTAACTGGTGAACGGAAACGCAGCGACGTAACAGGAGAAAAGCTCGAGTTAAAGGTAAAGACCAGAAGTGTCTGGTGCAGCGTCAGGTCAAAAACAAGACCAAGGATGGCTGCGTCTCATAGTACAACAGCAGCAGCATGGAGGCCGACTGCTCTCTCTGTTACATAACCACGCATGCAAATTCACCAAGAGAGGAGCAGGGAAGAGGAGGAGGGCGAGGGGAGACCGAAGAGACCCCCCGGGGGAACAGAGAGGAGATGAAGAATTCAAACTGAGTGACGGCTTCCGGCCTTTACGTCACATTGATCCGCTGCTGTCTAACGTGCTCACTTTGTTTGTGACTTATCACATTCCTGTTTTTCTCTGAAAATGTCAGCCACGTTCAGGGATGAGGATTTTTTACATTTTTTTCCCCCCCTGAATTTCCAGACCTGCTGCAGTGTCTTCACAACTCGGTCGTGATGCAAGCAGATTCAGCTGCATAAGGCATAAATGCATCGGTGCTTTAGATGAGAGGTGTTAATGCCAGATTGAAAGGAGGATCTGCGTGATATTAACCATGTTAGAACCAGTTAATAGTTTTTTTTTTTTTATTTACCTGTTGTTGGAATTTATCACAACTTGTGAGTCACTGAAATGCATACATTTTCCTTTAATATCTTAATTCGTTGAAGCTCCAACTTTGTAACAATACGTAAAACTCAAAGCATTTAGTCTTTTTACAACAAAAATGTTTCTTGTTTTTACAACAAAACATTCTTCTGACACTGTACGACTTTAAAAAGGCATAAAGGGCCTCTCTCCTTCCAAGCATCCCACAAGGTGTTGCAGTTTTACTGTTTCAGCCTTTCTAGTTAAAAGAAGGACATGTTCTGGTTTTAACGAAATACAACACGAGTTTTACATCTTCTCATTTTAACACAGATGTTACTCCCGTATTTATTTTCTATCTCTGGCAGTAAAATTTTTTATTTATTGTTCAAATTTTAACTCTGAACAATCGCAAACCCCCCCCAAAAACATTCACATGATTATTATTTAGCATATTCTGCTCTGCAGGTAATTTGTATAGTCCAACCTCAGACACGGAGCTCACTGGATACAACTCTTCAAAAATAGCGTAAACATGCAAAACTGGTCTGCAGTTATAACAAGGGCTTGATTGCTGTAATTCATTGCTTTATGAGAAGGTATGGATAACACGTGACACGTCAATTTAAAATAAAAGTTAATAAAAACAGTTATTTTTTTCTGAGCTGATACGTTTCTTACATTGTTTTATGAGGGTTGCCTTTCTCGCTTCCTTAGTCAACTGAGCCATGTTTTATGCCATTACATATTCTCAAAATTATGAGAAAACGCTTAACTTAATCGTGATTATAATCTCCCCGTACAATTTAAAGTGATAAACCGTGCTTATTTATTTGTTCACTTACCAAAAAATCCCATGAAAGTCACATGTGACCACATGAAAACCACACATGTTGTTCACACCACTTTTTACATGTGAATGATGCGTGAAAGATGTGCAACACATGAGAAAGCTCATGTATACGTGTGATTTTGGAACGATTCACATGTGATTCACACATTTCCACATGTGGTCACATGTGAATTTCATGGGATTTTTTTTTTTGTAAGGGAAATTTATCCAAAGATTTGACTGAAAGTGGTCTGATAGTTGCCAGGTAGTTTCAACGCGTAATCCTTAATCTGTTAGCGACAGGCAACGTTTTAAAGCCATATGGTCCTGAAGAAAATCTACAAAGCAATACAACCTCGTAGTAGTAGTGATGTTTCAACAGCAAGTTCTCATCTATAAATATTGCAGAACGAGAAAGTGTTGTGGAAGACTCTGCAACCGAACATTTCATTCAATTATCAGTGACAAAAAAAGGCTGTTTTCTTTTTTGCCATTGAGATGATTATTACTGCTGTAGAGATGCTTCAGCATTGCTTTCGTGATCAAAGACGATTCAGGGAGGAAAACAGCCAGAAGGAATGAATAAGGAAGAGCCTGAAAGTCTGTTTGGGTTTTGGTGCCTCATGGGTTGTATGACTGATGAATGAAATAATTATTATGCGGTAGCTTCTTCACGTAGAGAAACACCTGCCGTAGCAAAACTGCAATTTGTGAAGAATTTTCAGTGAAATCATAAAATATACAAACACAAAAACAGTTATTTCTCTTATTTCAACTACCATCTCCTATAATCTGCACGGCAGTTTAAGAAAGTTTCCAGATTATGAAAATAGTTGACCTGGACAACTTATACACTCACTAGAACAATAATTTATCACCCCTAAAAATTGTGCGCCACTTCTTTTTCAGTCCATTTTCTACCGAGTCAGCCTTTCTTGGATTACTAATCAGACAGTAGCTGCGTTTCAATTGGAACCATGAAAATAAAAAATAAATTCGCTTAGTGGAAACAATTTAGTAAAAAAAAACTCACGTTTTTTGATAAGAAGTTATTGAGGTGGTTCTTGGGATGTATCAAAATTATTGTACTTCGCAAAACTGACTCAAGCAAGTCACGTGATCAACAACTGAATGCTACTACTGCCGGAAATGACGAAAAAGACGACAGGAAGTGGTAGGAGGATGACGGCACAGTATGTCTTTTTTTTTTTTAACAATTTATGGTGTGAGCAAACTTATTCACTTGCGATTTTAATTGCCTTTCTTATTGTGTTTTTTAGACAAAAACATTTTGCGCACATTTGTAATGAAACGCAGCTAGTGAAACACATCAATTGACCAACTCGGCAAACATCGTAACCGTCTCTAGCATTTTTCGGAATAAATTAAGAAACACCATTTTGATGGGATAATAAATATACACAACAATAACATCAGATTTAATCTTTTGAAGTTATTAAAATAAACTGGTTTAGGTGTCTGGTGAAAAAAAAAAATATATATATATATTTTTTAAAGTTTCAAAAACTTTCTAAAAAAAAATAAAGTTTGTGAACACTGACTAAACTTCTCTCCCGTTCCACCATCTTCCCATGTGCCACCTCACCATCTCCATCCGGCTGCTTTCAGACAGGCTTGAAGGCCTCGCCGAGATGGACAGACAGATGGGTGGAAAGAAAAGCGAGGGGAGGTTGAGGGAGACATACGGGAGGAAGGAGGAGAGGGAGTCGTGTGACCCACTTTGCAGAGCCTAGAGTATTTATAGAAGTAAGTGTCCTAATTGGTGAGCCACTGGGAGAGCAACAGCACCGAACTGGTGCCCTACTCCTAGTCCTTCACCTCTTCAACCTTTTCCTCCTGCAGTCTTTTCACTCTCCTCCGTTCTTCCTGTATTCAGTCTGAAGACCTCATCACTCTTTCTTGTGCCATTTCCGCCTCCTACACTTCACTGATCAGTGACCTTCTCTTCATCCTTGTTCTTCCATCTCATCCCTCCTCCTCCTCTTTCCCTGCTCTGATTCTTACCTCTTCCTCTCTCTGGTTTCACCTCCTCATCAGTTATCGCTCATAGTGAAAGTATTTGAAGAAATGTTTAATGGGGTATTATGTAAAAAAAAACAACAAAACAAAACAAAAAACAAAGTTATGAGGTGACAACCATTTTCAAAGTTAGAAAAAAATGCTAAGGCGCTAAAAAAAGAATTAGCTCTGCTATTAGCATGTTATCAGCATTCTGTCATACACTATCAGAAACGTATGACAGACATAATCCTACGAAAGAATTAAATTACACACACGTGGCGTCAAAGGTGATTGATTACAGTGAGTTTTATTTATCTGGGTAGAGGGCTAAATAGAAATTGTCCCACTTTTCAGCTGTTTTTATTTAAGATAAAAAAAACAAAAAACATTTCAGTTGGAGGATAACGCACATTAAAGTTTGTTGGTGGATTTTGATCACATTGATTAGGGATGTGGCCACTTTTCAAGGCGCTGAAGGACGAGAAAACCCAAACCTCTTCCTGAGGCCAAGAAACAGTCGAGGCACTTCTAAATAAAACCACGGAATAAAACACAAACATGGAGGAAAGGGAGAACTCACGCAGGAAGTACTCTGAAGCATCTGCCTCGTAGTCCGCGTCCTCGGGGAAGTGGTCTATCTGCTTGCACATCCCCTTAAAAGAACCTGGAAGGGAGAAAAAAAAATGAAGAAAACTTAGAAAATTAGCAGCTAAAAACAGACAACAATGAAAGGGTAGATATGTAAAAACATTGTTTCACAGAGAGAAATGACTAGAAAATGAAGGGAATGACATTAAAAATGATTGTTGTCGTCTTTGGAAATAAAAAAAACATTAAAAGGGCAAACGGTTTTTAAGGCGGTGAAATATGTGGAGAGCTTCTGCTGAATGAAGGCATGTCCTTGTGTGAGGGATGATTGAGTTGAGGGCAGGAGAGAATTAGCCAAGAAAATAGAAGGACAGAATGCAGCTCATTAAGGCAGAGCATGTGAGGGGGAGTTGGCGTGTGTGTAGGTGTGTGTGCGTGTGTGTGCGTGCACACACGCGTGTGGCTTGGTTCAGCTCTAGTGCTAATTGTATGCCCTCCCAAACCACTGCAATTAAACGGGCCCTTGTTAATTGGCAATTAGAGGACGAAAGACCAGCACTTGGCTTTCAGATGGGCAGCAGTTAACATAAACACACACACCCACACACGCACGCACGCAAACATGCCTCACGCTAGCAGCCATATGCTACACATGCGAGTACTTGGACTGCAGCGTTGCGTCTCGTTGAAGGAATTTAAATGGAAACTTAAAATTTGGACGTTTGAGACAAAATCAAATAAATTGCACCCTCAACTGTAAATGTTGTGAATTAGATTTTTTTTTTATTACCTCAAACAAAAAATATTTTTCTTTTTGTATTAGCTGCATTTTGCAAAATTATTAATCAAATTTCAGCTTACAAATTCTGTTCTTTCCATGGAGAATGGCAGTGAATGCCAGTGGCATGCAGGAATAGCTTATGAAATAATTTCAGATAGAATAAGTAAAGGAATTAGTTTGCTATGTTGTGACCACAGAGAGTGTTGATTTGAGCTCTGCAAATTGTGCTCAGGTTCATTTACCAATTTGCCAACTCTCACTCTCAAAACCAGAGGCTGACATTTTCTTCTTCCTTATGGTACGAGAAAATAAACCATTTCATACATACAAACTTAACTCCTCATGCACATGTTTATTTATGTTTACTGAGGATTAAGATTAAAATCTTCAAGAAAAAAGATGTATCTATGGTCAGTACAAACCACGAGGTTCAAGGTTCGCTTTAGAGCAGAAAAAGTTAGAAGTGAAATAATCAAAACTGCAATGTGGCATAACAAAGTGATAAAAAAAACAAAACAAAGACCGCATTTATGCATTTATGTTTGAAGAAAACATAAATGCATGTATTCAAAAAGCACTGGATTTCTCCCATTGGTGGCAACATGTTATTTTTATTTCTGCACTGGATTTACAAAGCAGATTGCACTAAATACAAACAGCTGCAAACACACCAATCAAATCGACCAGATGGGAGCTTAGGAGGTTAAGTTTAGCTAAAAAAAAGAACCAGAGTCGCATTTCTAAACCTATTTAATGTTGCAAATTGAAAGACATCTGGAAATGAAAAACACTGAAGTTGAAAATGTACCAGATTACAAATTTATCACATGTAGTCAATCCAAAATTTCAGTACCATCTTCAAATTATATGAGAGTAAAAGCAAAACACATTTACTTCATTACATATTTAAAAACAGGCAAAGAAGAGTTTATTCAATGCTCTTCGTCTTGTTATCAAATCGTCTCTGCGGAGATTAGTCTTTTGAGTTCTGTTTATTAATCTCTGCATGTGAACAGTGCTGAATCCCTTAATGTGTGTTTTAAAAAAAAAAAAAAAAAAAAAAAACTTTGCAATTTTTAAAAATATAATTTGATAGGAGAAAATATTGGAATTTTTTTTGCACAGCTACCAGTTTAGCAAGTTGCTGTTCTGTGCCAAAATTGGCAACGGCATTCAGAAGATGTTATGTTTCTGCGTAATTTTTGTACCACGACTCTGATCCTTGACAACGCAAAGTTATTTGCTTTGACTGTAATTTACATACTTTCATGCAAATGAAACCAGACGTTCCCTTAAAATCATGAATAACTCCCGCATTGGTGCTAATTGCTCTTTTTGGCTGTATTTAGCTATTTTTAGTTATAACGAGGCACATTTTTAAACCAGTGTGTCCAACAAAAACATCTCTTACTCATAGGCCTGTCACGATACCAAATTTTGCTGAGCGATAAATTGTCTCAAAAATTATTGCGATAAACGATAATATTGTTTGAAGACCTTTTTACACTGATTTAATGGAAATGATGTAATAATGCATGCCAAAGATGGATACACTTTATTTTCAAAAGAACGCT
>CAEGAD010070561.1:0-42714 GCA_903067055.1 Poeciliopsis paucimaculata | reverse complement strand
TATAAGTTTACCCTTGGTGTTTTATTCTGTTGTTTCAGTTTGTTTTATCCTCTATGTTAGACATTTTTAAAAATGTTTATTTTTTTTTTTTTTTTTTTTTTTTGCTGAATATAGATTTTTTGTCCCCCTTTAAAGACTTGTCACCAGGTCTCTGAGCTGTCACATAACATGATGGTCAAAATGGCACAAATAAGACAGGAGTTGTTCAATTAAAGCACATGCTATGTAACTCGCCACACACTGAGGTACCAGCAGGACTCGGCAAAGAAACATCCAAAATATTTCCGTACACACACACACACATACACACACACACACTTACAAATCAAGACGCTCCTGCTGCCCACACACTGGCATTCACACAGACAAGAAGCAGAGGCGCACATGTGCACACACAAACAGGCACATGCATTAACACACACCAACACTTGCACACACCCTAGCCTTTACCAGAGGATGGATCTCCGTGCTGGGAGCTTATATAAGGGGGAGTGGGAGGCTGAAAGCTATTTCAGGACCTGAAAAGACGCAAGTGTGTGTGTGTGTGTTTGTGTATGACTATAGTACCCATATGGATTTTTTGCTGGTGCTGCTTTATGAGTAAAGGCCCACTCTGAGCTCTATAAGCACTCTGATTCAGTCGGGTTTCGTAAGCAGTCAAGTTTGAAGGGAAGTTTGGCTCAGAAGCTCTGGCACCGCTGAAGGTCTACGGACCTACAATGTGTTCAGTCACAGCCCGGAGCGGCCTGCACACACACACACACAATTCCAATGCACAACAATCTCAGAATTCTGCGTAGCAACTGGAAACGGCCCAATTGTTGGCCTGTTGGAGCTACAGACAGATTAAGTGCATCCAGATGGTGGGTTAGCAGCATCTTTCACAGCTCTGATAACAGCCTTTCCAAACCTTTTAATTGCAGTTGTCGTACAAAAGTCTCTTTCTTCAAGCTGAACCTGGACTGCAGAAACTGAAGTTGCTGTGACTGCAAGCTGATGCGAAAGACAAAGAGCTGTGTACGTAGACTGGTGCACCACTTTAGACAAGGTTGGTCCTGATAAACTGTGACTTCTGCTGGAAAGGTGATGGTCTGTTCATTTGTTTTACTAAAGCTGATGTGAAGAAAGATTATTCAAAGTTTAACAGATTTTTTTTTAACAAATAAAAATCAGAAAAGTTATTGTTTTGCAAGCCAGAAGCATAGCTAATAATTATGTCAGCCAAGGTGTTTTCACACCTGATTAGTCCAGTAGATTCTGAGCAAAACTGCAACAGTGATTACTTTTCCAGCTGGTGCAGTTGACTTTAATCCTACACTGTCAAATGGACCAAACGTTTTCAAAAACCTGTTCTCCTCCTCGCCTGTGGTGGCGTGGCACAGAGAACCACTGAAGGAAACCAGATGAAAACATTTGAAGAGGACACTGAGCACAACTTCCTTCATCACAAAATGTAAGTAAAAATAGAGCGGCATCAGATTTCAGAGGTTGCAGGATTTCTCTTTCATCTTTGATAAATGAACTTGAGCCATTTCTCCTGCTAGCAGTAGACTTGTGCATTTGTTTTGGTTGTAGTTACACATAGTGCCCCACTGTAGTCCACTTCCTGCTTTTGAAGCGTATCACTTGTGTCAAATGTTCTTCCTTCCACAAGCTTCTCACAGTAGCTCATTCCGAACTTGTGGAACTGAGTTAGGTTTGTAGGACAAATCATGCATACAGCTTTTCATATGTGCCCAACAGTTTTCTAGGATTGAGATCATGTCATTGTGATGGCCACGCCAACACATTGCCTTTGTTCTCTTAAGCGACTTTTGAACCACTGGGATGTATGCTTAGGCTCACTGTTCATTTGGAAGACCAATCTGCTGGGAAACTTTACCTTCCTGATGTTTTTCAGATGCTGCTTCAATATTTCTACATATTGTTCTTCAGTCACGCCGTCATTCATTTTATGAAGTGGTAATGGAAAAAAAGGGAAATCGAGGGAAAAAAACCCTCCTACCAAACTGTCACTCTAAGTTACCAAGCAGAGGTCAATGATTTTCATTCAACCAACATTTTATTGATTCTTGCAAGAATGAGAACAGAAAGCAGACACATCCACCTGCCCCGTCTACCTTTTATACCTGGGTTATCTATAAGAGCTCTCACACCAACGTATCTCAGCAGACGACTGGGAATATTCAGTCTGAACAACTTGTCTGATCTGCATTATCCTTTAGATAGAACGTTGACAAAGATTGAACTTTGAACCTAGGGGAGACATAAGGTCCAGCAAATTAAAATACAATGAGCTCACACATAAATCTTTTGAATCTTGTGAATACTTTCCCCAGGTCATACAAAATAGTTGAGATGGTTTAATGTCCTGTTTTGTTTTTTGTTTCCTTCAAACGTTGTGATGGCCATCATGGACAAACTTTAGTCTTCAGAGATGAACTTCTCTGTCTCTGCAGGCTTTTACAAACTGCAGTCTGGCTTTTTATGGGTCTTTTGAAGTAACAGCTTCCTCTTCTCTGAGTGGCCTTTCAGCTCATTTCAGAACATGACACGTTTCAGTGTGGATAATGACGGTCTGTGGGTTTTGTTCTGGAGTCAGTTTGCACACTTCAAACTAAAATCATGCATTCTTTCTCTCATTGTTGTGCCATTTAGCAAACTGAAACAATTTTGGTCAATCCAAAAGTGACACAAATTTTGAATTGTATCAAGACATAAATTGGCTCAGAAACCCTGCAGTGTGAAGTAGATATAACTGACTTAAAACAAGAGAAGTTTGGTCAGATTTCAATTCAGACAGTAAGAAAAAAACATAGTATATAAGTCTTTTTATTCACTGTACATAAACTTCTCGTTTCGACTGTATCTTTAACAATCTAATGGCACCCTTTAGTTTTCCAACTGGGGAACAATATAGGACATGTCTATTCTGTTCTATGAAAGCCTTTAGGCTGGAGTTTGCACAATCAGTCTTATTTCCACCTTTCCCAAACACTCTTGAGACCATGTTCAGCAGAACTAAGCTTTCTTTAGGTCTGGAGAAAACAGGATTTGTCTAACTTGATGCCGGAATGACTGAAGGCAGGGAGCTGGAGGGAGGTGCTGACATAAGCGCACAGATCCAAAGTTTGTTCTTGTCGGTGTGATTCAGCCAAAGTGTGGGTTCTGGAGAGCTGAGCTACGAAATGCGAAGTCCTCGCCTTCACTAAAACCATCCAAATCAGCTTCATGAGGATTTAAAAAAACAAAACAAAAACTGGCTGTTGAAGAAGCTTAAAAAGTAGCCCGAGGTCATCAAAACACAAATGGACCCTGGAGATCGGTGTTTAAAATCTGCTGTGTTGAGAGTGAAAGTGCCAAAATACTCCCCAAGAGGATTCATGCTTTCAGAACCAGGAGCAGCAAGAAAAGTCACTGAAGACAATTAAAAATGGAATAAAACTTCTTCTGCCTCAAGTAGAAATCCTTGTTTTTCTGCATGACTGTTATGAATATCAAGGATTTTGGCTGGAAGCCCTTCAAGGTGTTTTGGGTTCTTGCTAAGATCCCTTTTGAAATCCAGCATTTTTACAGCTTCTCATTGTGTCAGTTTAGCTTATGTTTCTGCTGTGCATATTTTAGTCTGGAGAGACTCAGAGAGACAAAAACAGCAATTAAAAAGTTTATTAACATCAATAAATTAAAGTTCTTTGGTGCTCGGACCCCGGCGGAAGATGTGCTGTGAATTGCAGTGATCTTATTTGAGCATTTCCGATGCTGATTAGGGATGTGTTTCCCCTGGGGCCGGTACACTGGTGGTGGAGGTCAGAGAAAGGATGGAGGCCTGAAGAACCAGAAGCATGGAGGTGGAGAAGGGTTGGAGGTGGGTTGAGCAAAGCGGATGGTGCCATGAATGAAGGTCCTTATAAACGGAAGCTTGATTGATGATTGGCTGAGACGGGGCAGACGACGCTGATGGGCTAGCGGCAGATGAACGTGATGCAGCAATTGGATGATGCAAGTGAGTGAAACCTTTGGAACTTTAGGACAAAAAGAAAAGCTTAAGTGCAGTGGTTAGAGCGGGTGAGGTTATAGACCTCGACAAGGCTGTTCTGAGTTCCACTCCCGTCCTCGGTTTCTTCGCCACATGTCTTTCCCCACTTCCTGTCAGATTACTGTAGAATAAAAGCCACTAGTGCCACAGAAATTCATTTAAGAAATGCCTCTAATTTTCAAAAGTACACAGCAAGAAGAAGGTACTAAAAGGCTTCAAGGTGAAGAATAATCAGCGCTAAGAGAGGATTAGAGAGTGGAGTATGGAGGTTTGAGTTCAGCTTCTCTTTCATGCCTTGCTGACAACAGTTACATCCAAGCGGCCCCCACAGCTTGCATCACACATCTCACTCAACTCCACTCACATCCACCAAGGACTTTCACAGAATCCCACTAGCAACACCCACATCCACTCAGCGCTCCAGCAATCACCACTCCCTACATTTGATCATCTAAGCAGTCAGCATTAAAGGGCAGCAAGGCTGAATGGTGAAACCTTTGGTGACACCTCAAAAGGATCCACAACAGTGGTCTCAGTAATAGGTGTGCCTTCATTTTTGAAATTCCAACTTCCAGTTTCCAAAGTGCCTTAAATGGGATTGTTTACTTGTGTAGAGACAGGGAGGATGGTCAGAGCTTGTGAGGAGAGAGGTGGAGTTAATTGCAAGGCCTGAGTACAGAATGGCCCATAGTTCAGGCCTAAGTCTAATTTACAATCTGTGGCAAGACTTAATTAAATATCAGTAGTTGTGATTCCATTATAGATGCATGCAATACTTTGTTGATATTACGCTAATGTTTCGCAATTTTGCAATTGCAGTGATTCCAAAAAATAAGAAACCTGAATAAGTTTGTTCAAGCAATAAGTCCTTAAAAAACATACCTCGCCATCCTCCTCCTACAACATTCAGTTATAAATCACAACTGGTATGATGTTAAAAAAGTGTTTCCATTGCAGTATACCTATTTCTACTATTTCTACTAAAGGGAGATGAAAACATATTTGCCCAATGAGTTCTGATGTAGCAAACTTTACCGTCTGCTGTTGGGTCTGTAACTTACCAGAGGGACGAAAGTCCCTCTTGGACATTTCTAGTCCCTCAGGCTTGGACTAGAAACGTCTAGTCCAAGCCCGTAGCATAGAGGGGAGGATTCTCTCCATTTTTATGAGATGTGTGGTCCATGCTTGTTTCCAACCTCTACTTTTTATTGTTTATTAGAGCCATGCTTTCGTCGGCAGTTGACAAAAATTTACATTTTGGCCTGCTTGATTGTTCTAAATCAATAGATGGAAACATACCTTATTCGCTTTCCTTTTTTGCAACATTTTAAAAGTTTGCTCAAAAGTCACATGACAATTGGATGACAACGTAGCTAAAGTCTGTTCACAGATCACCAGTCTGATTGAGCTTAGGCTATTTTGAGAGAAAGAACAGGTAAAAGCTGGAAGAGACCAACTCTGATAGACTTCCAGCTGTATCTGCAGTGAAAGGTGATTCTACTGCATTAACACAGTGGGGGCTGAATAAAGGCAAGCTGTACCAAACCTTCAACTCCCTGTTTGAGTGTGTGGGTGAATAAAAAAAAACAACCGTTCTTTCATGCTGCTGTATCTACATGATGCTGATCAGGAGCGCCGCCTGCAGGATATTATCGGAGGGTGCGCACAATACTGTCACTGCACCTGACCCACACCAGCACAACCACATCATGTGCATGAGGCACAAAACCAGCACAAACCTTAACCACACAAATACAGGTCACATGCACATAATGTGGTTGCCCCACAAGCACAGCAGATTTAATCTGCTTTTATATACGTATGTTGGAATATAGGAATTGAAGCAACAATGTTTGGTAGATTTGTAGTCTTTTTGGCAAAGTTTCAACTAGATTTAATTGTTTAACCCTCCTGCAGTCTGAGTGCGACGCTCAGCAAGAATTGTCAGTCAACCAGGTGACCGAACTGCATCTTTAACACAAAGACAAATATATCTGGGCATTAGAATTATTAAGAACTAAAACAAAAACACATTTTACATTCAATAAACATATATAAAATTTAGATTCACAAAAACAACAAATCAAAAACATTACATTGATTAGAATTTTTCTAATTTCTTTTTTTAAAAGAACTTTGTTTAAAAACTGGTTTCCTAAAATGACATATGAGAAAATGAATTGCCACATAGTGACATGACTACTTCTGTAACTGGCCAGTATTTGGCATAGAAACCAGGTATGGCATACCGTTCACATGGTCCAGGTGCCTCATGTGAACTGGACCATCATTGCCAGATCTGGCCCCAGTCTGGCTGACATCCAATTTGCCATGCCAGAGGTTTGACCGATGTGCCAGCAGAATGCCAGATCCGGAAGACCGGGACAGGTCGGTCTGCAATGTGGGAGGAGGTCTTTGCATAGTCACATTTAGCTTATAGAAAGAGCACCAAGCCCGCAAATAAACAAAAGTGATCTGACCAATAACATTTAAGCTTAGAACTGACATGTGCCCACCCCCAAAGACTCACACAGATCTGCTACATACAAGACATTTTGACACAAAATACATGTTTCCTCCACAATTTTGTATTAAGAAACTAATATTTTCATTTCGGGTTGCATCATATACTAAGATGTAATATTGCGGGGACAATTTCAGGTTAGGTGGTCCGTGATTGTTTGTTAAATGGTGGTCATCAGCCAGAAAGAGTTAGAGAAAAAAACTGACATATAGCAAGGATGGTTAGATAATAAAAAATAAAACACATGTATTTATCTTTTTCTTATAGAAAAATCTAAAGGTATGCACAGTGTGCACAGCTGCAGGCGCTGCTGGTGCAGGCAAATGCTGGGGGGAAAAAACACCAAAGCAAATTGAAAAGGTGACACATCCTCACTTCAGACTTCCCAAGTGTCCTAGAGGGGGTGATAGGAAGCACTAGAGGAGGCGTGTTTATGAAAAACAAAACAAAAGAGCTCCCTGTGGCCCAATGACTCCAGCGCAGAGCAGGGAAATAAGCTGCACTCCAGATTTTTCATTTCCAGACCGGCTGAGATTTAACATGATTTACCTACAACTTACTAAATTAAAAACAAATAAGATTAAAAACCTCATTAAGAAGCTAACATTTACACCATTAATCAAGAGGAGGTGAAACTTCTGGCTCTCCCCAAAACAGAGTGAATTATGTTTTTTAATTTAAAAGTATAAAACTTCTAAAGGGGCAGTATTGTTTTCCAGACAGAGCGATTTTATAGCACAATCAACAATCAAGTAACTATGTTACCTTCAGTTATTATATAAATGCTATGCACACACACATATATATATATGATAAAATTGTCTTTGTAACTTAACACCTTGAAATTGAGCCTCTCTAAGAAACTCCTGCTCTTTCTGAAGCTCTGCCTTCAGTACATAATCACATCGCTCCATTAACCCTTTAACATTTTTACCAGTGTTGCGCTTAGAAGTAGTTCATTTAATGAGCTCAGCAAATGCATAGTTTCATCAGGTGTTAGCTCCTTTCTGCTGGCTAGTCTGAAGGGGCTGAGTGAGGGAGTGGCAGTGGAAGCTTGGAAGCTGCAGCTCAGAGGAGAAGCATTGTCCTTGAAGGCGGAGCCAGGTCCGACTAGTTTTGCATAGCTGAATGGTTGCTATGGAGATTAAAGGATTTATCACATGGATCAAATAATCAAATCAAGACTACAGGTATGTTTAGGTAACAGAAAGTAAGATGATGTAACAGTCTAAACGTTGATTTTATACCGTAATGCTGTTAAAACAAGAAGCCGATTAAATAAAAATGTAACTTACCAATAAATACTATCACTAAAGGCTGTAATCTGGCTCTTTTAGGTTTATCGTGACGCAGCAGCTTAGGAACCCTTGCTGCGACGTCTTTGCTTTTCATGGATTTTGTTTAAATCTCCACTAAACAGATCAGATTTCTGTCTTGGCAGATTAAACTCGGGTTTTGCTCATCCAATCAAATCACAGACGCACCAAAGTACATTTTCTATTTGTTTGGTTTAATCAGAAATCATCGGCTTACAAAAATTCAGGTTGATGAGACAATGATTTGGTGGCCGTTGCATCTGACTAAGAAATAAAACCAGGAAAAAGAACTTGGCAGCTCTGGGCTTGAGGTTGCCGTGTGCGGCTCCTGACGTGGGAGGAGGAAATATTTTTATTTATGTTTGCAGTTTCTTTCTCCTCCATGCACACGGCTCTAGATGCGCCTGCTGGCAGAGCTGCTGTCTCAGGATCTCTGCGATGAAACCATCTGCGGCTTCACTTGTTTTCCCCTTGTATGCGTCATCGCCATGGTGACCCATGAAGGCTTGTCACAGCTACTTGTCTTCAGAGCTCCTGGCGACGGTCCATCTGCCTGTCTGTTCTACATTCACGGCTGATGAGCGTCCCCTTGCAGAAGCTTCTTCTGTTTTCTTTTTACTCCTTTGGGCATCCGGGGAGAGGGGCCGTATCCCGGGAGGGAGGGGGAGCATCCCGGGAGAGGGTAGTCGTCATGGAGATCTGGTGTTCAACACATTAACAGTCTTGCGGCCGTAATGCCAGTAGCTGTAGCCTGATGCTGCTGTGGTCACAGCTGTAACATACCTGCAGAATCATAAAGAAGATGTTTTACTTGAAATGACAGTTTTCATCTGGCTAGATGAGTTTTTCAAATCAAAAGCTCAAATGATAGGATTTATTCATAAACACCTATTATACCCGATACACTACTGCCCCTAGTAATAGTGCCAGAAAAGCATGTTACAGATTGAAGTGGGAGACAAAATATTAGATTTTTTTTCTGATAAAAAACCAAAAAAACAACATTTTGATACTAAATAAACTTATATTCAATTAAATGACCTCCTCCACAAAGCTACAACCTTAATTATATTTGAATACAATTCAGCCTGAAGCTCTGCAGCACCAACCAAAAATAGTTCTCAGTTCTCTCCATATTAGTCATTATTTTCATATTTTTACCTCTGTATTTATGATGTCATCAAGGAAGTAATCTTATACAGAAATTATGAATCTACTTGACCAACACTTTATGTTAAATATTAGTGATGGAGTAGGGGTGGACCCATTCTAGTTTTTTGACTGATCATAAAAAAAGAAGACCTGTAAATTCTGAGTTTGGTCGATACCGATGCTTGTTTTTGAAAAGTTGCTAAAAGTTGGCAACAGTGGGGATGATTGTTAGGTGGGTCTGCCCGTCAGGCTTCCCTCTCGGCTGGGGGCTGATTTTCAGACTTCTGTGGAGGTGGATAAGATCAGCTTCACATGGACGTATCGCTCAGTCAACTGAACGAAGAAAAATTGAAGCTGATTTATGAGCGCACCCCTAGTGGTGACGCTTCCCGCTTAAGACCCACAAAAAAACTCAATGAACATCTGGGAACATCTGCACAGTTCCAGACATCATGAAGACGCATGATGCCAGATCAAATTAAGCAAGACATGGTCCTGCAATATCCTAAAAATTATGTTATTAAAATAATAATAATAATAATACAGAACATATCAGGAGATATTGGTTTTGAGAGGAAAGTTTAAACGTTTGTGGTTCTGGGAAAAATAATGCTTATTTAAAAATATAGACTACTATGTAATCTAAATGCTTGCAGTAATTTAGATTTTTATTCCAGCTCCCAATTTGGTCGAAGTCAAAATGATTTGAACAAGCAGCATTTATGTGCCCAACACAGGAGGAGTTGTTTCTGCTTATTTGTTACTGGTTTTAGAAAAAAAAAAAAAAAGGAGGAGAGGGTAAAAATTCAAAGGGACGTCTGCAGGAGTCATGTGACGTTTACCATAAACACTGCAGCAGGACGCTGTCTGTATAGTGGAAGACCGGAGCAGCCAGAGAGGCGGCAACCAGGAACAGCTGGATGGCCGTGTTCACCTGAACAAACAATTATACACATTTTCAGCCAAGGTCGTCTTTATGAAGAAGAAATGAAATGTCTGATCCAGATTCAGCAACATTTTTAGGTTTCCGTGAATAAGAAGGAAAACAGAGTGAACACAGTTTCAGAGTTAATGGAGCTCTTGATGTTTTTTCTCTCAGGTCAGATAGAAAGATTTAAAGGTAGCTCTCACCTTGCTGAAGAGTGTGGGTTTTAGCTGGGCTGTAGTGTAGCAGGGGTTAAAAAACTTACTGAGGGTCACCTGTACAACACAAGAGAGATTATTTGTAGAAAAAAAAAAAAAGTAGTAATAGTGAAGCATATCGGCACATAAGGGCCATTGTAAATAAAAAAGGAGTACATTTCTGCCAAAAAACCCTCATATTTTGAGATTCATCTGAGTATTTTGTAAACAACAAAAAAGGACATTTTGAAGTTTGAAAAGTTGAAAACCTAGAAAAAGTCAAAATTTGAGATTAATCTCAAAAGTCTAAATTTCCACATTTTTTCTAGAACACTTCTGAAATTTTCAAAATTGAAGCCTTTCTAGGAAGTGTTTGAGTTTTAAAACTCAGAATTTTCTTTGATTTTTCTAGAAGATTTTTAGTTTAATATTAACATTTCATTTTTCCTAGCAAATTTGACTTTGGAAACTCAGAAATTTACTTTCTAGAAAATGTCTGAAGTTAATCTCAAGTTTTTTTCTTGCACATTTTTAGACATTTGGAGCTGTGAAATTTCCCAATATTTTCTAGAAAATGTCTGAGATCATTCTCAAAAGTTTTTTTTGGTGTAAATATACTCTTTTTTTTTGTATACAATGGTTCATGGTACATCAATCAGTATAATTCAAACTAGTTGAAACTGTGAGGCTCCATTGATTTTCCATGTGAACAGTGATAGAAAACCACAGGTGCGTTTGATAGAACAGTTTGTCAGAACCAGCCCATCTGCACCCATGTTCTCAGCATTTCTCACCGGTGGAGGAACGGTCTTGTATCTGATCCAGAAGACAGCAGCTATCAAACCAATGTCTCGAAAAATCACTAGAGCTGTCAGCGGCGCTGAAACAAAACACAGCCGGTTAGATTCGCTGCGGCTCTCACACAGATTCATGGACTGTTAGTGAATGACAGCGTGAGACAGAGAGCGGAGCTGCAGCCCGCCGGGTTTAATACCTGGGATAAGTTCGGCGTAGGTGAGACTCACATATAAAACACTGATGAGGATCTTGTCGGCCAGTGGATCCAGAGCGCTGCCCAGGGCCGACTTCTGATTGGGCCACGTTCTGGCAATGAAGCCGTCCAGCTGGAGGAGACACAAGAACAAAGAGGGGACACGGCTTCAGGGTTCTGACTGGCCAAACAAATCAACACACAGCATGTTCTCAGATGGGTTCTGTTTGAATGATTTCTTCATCACAACTTCTGGCAGTAATTGGGCCGGAATTCACTTTTCTTTGGGTTAATTCTTCTTTTTCTACTTTTCTCATCCCAGTTGTTGGACATTTATTCCCTCTGATTTTGGATGCTGTGGAGCTGGAAGGACTTTTTTTCGTAATTTTTATTTTGAGATAGTAAACTGAGATTTAAAGAGGAGCGGCAACAGTAAACAAATGAGATTGTTTAGTCATTCCCTCTGGGATGCTGCAATGTTTTTTGTGTGTGATTATTGCAACCTAGAAGGACTGATTTTGCAGCACCTTTTTCAAAAATTTTAACATTTTTTAAGCTTTATTTTGTCCTAATGTGGTCTTTTAAAAAACTGAAATGATTGGACATAACCTTCCCTTTCCTTCTCTTTTTCACCCTCCCTACGAGCTTCACCGTCCTGCTGCTGCATCTGGTCTAATGTCTCCTCCCTAACTCTTTGCTCTATTGTGACAAAGATTTATCTTAATTATGTGGAAAGCAACACGTAGCGCAACTTCTGTGCAGAAATTAATTCTCAACATTAACAAACTAGCAAGGAATGTAAAATAGGCAGCAACCTTACTATTCCTACTTAAAATGTTTGAAAAAAAAAACAACAAAACAAAATAAAAACAGGGCAAATGATACTGTGAAGCGTCACACACACTTTCAGGTTTAACTTTCAAGAGATGTTGTAAAGCAGGGAGTTAAATCAGAAGGGGGCCAAGAATTCAGCCAAGTTGCAGTGATTGGTTGAAAAACAGAAAACTTTAAGATGAAAAGCTGCAGTGACTGGTGAAAACTCCCAGTCGCCAAAAATGCAAAACTAATGAGTGGATTTGCGTTACTTCCTCCAGGGACAGATTAGCATAGCTAGCTAACAACTGATGATGTCATCTCGGACATGTTGCTGTTGAATATCATCGCTGCTTCCTGAATACTGAGCTGTTAGCATTTCATAACAGCCATGACACTGTCATACAGTAACAGTCCTCAGGAAAGGCCTATTTTGCAAGACTGACTGAAAATCCTTCCTGCCCAAAGCATCACCACCCACAATGACTCTCTGAATTGACTTCAATGATTTTAATTAATATTTAATTTTCCTTTGGGATAAACAAATTATTTTTGAATTGAACTGAAACATTAAAGTGTGACGAAGAGAGTCAAAAACAAGCAATTTCACACAGAACTATTTATATATTTTTTAAAGCTTTTACTTTTATTGGCATAAATAAGACAAATTAGTAAAAAGATAAACTATGAAAAGCTGAGAGTGTTACCAGGTCAGTGGCTCCTGCCAAAGTAAACAGAGCCAGGCTGAGGTCAAAGTGCTGCTGGGTGATCAGATAACCCAGATATGGAGCCAGCAGAATCCGACACATACAAAGCAGGTTGGGGACTGTCCATGGGTTCTCATACTGCAGAGAGAGGAGTGGACAGAGAGAGGAAGAGGCTCCTAATGGGTTACAGATGGAAGTTAACGGAAACAAACAAACAAAAAAATCATCAAAGTTCTTCCTGTAGCAAGTCTCGTCTGTCTGCTTATCTATGCTGACTTATCTATGGGGTGTGGAGGGAACAGATATCATCTTTATCATTTTCTGTTACAAAGGCTTTTTGTTTTGTTTTAATCAAGGTTGTTTTGACTTGAGGAAAAGATATTTAAAGGGTCAAGTTAATGTCACAAACAAGCATGATACATAACTGATAAAAACTAAAAACTTTAAGGTTAGTAGAACTACCAGTTAAAGCAGTGGGAGCTCAGAGCAAAAAGTTCAGACTCTGCACATCTGACATACATGTGAAGGGGAGGTCAGTACTTGACTCACCTTTATACAAGACCAAAAACACAACAACACAACCTATGAAAGTGTCTCCCTATGAAACTGATCTACCTCTGCAAAGGTCTGATAATCAGCTGCTACGTCGCTTAATTTAGCAACTTCTCAGACAAAAAAATAATTAAAGACATTGGTATCAGCAGGTCAGGATTTTTAAAGTTAAACTGCAATTGGCACACCTCCTAATTATCACTTTAAAATATTTGCTTCTCTACCTACAAAGAGAAAAGTCAAAATTTCTCACAAAAGGTTTTCTTTAGACTGTTCTGGTAAACCATATGAGATGTTGGTAGCTGCTGACCTTTAACCTCATTTCTTGCAGAAACACGAACTCTAGATTTACCAAGAATTTTAAGCAGGAGAGTATCAATCAAGTTAAACATGTTGTCAAAGAGAGCAACAAACAGAAGTGTAGGTTGTCTTCTTCAAGTCTGGCTTAAGATCACAGTATTCAGAGACAGGCTGTCTAACAGGAATCAAGCTCCACAACAAGTCTCCAGATTTTTGTGACATAAAAATGTCTCACTGCAGTCAAAGAAAATCTGCTGTGAACAAATATTGATAAACGAAGATGTTAAACAAATCAACAAAATGATGAAAAGGACAACAGTAGACTAAACCAGAATGACTTCCACTCCAACACCTGGGGTCTGAAGAATTCGATGGATGAAATCTGCTCTGTTGTCCTCAATTCTTTCTGAAAGGTCATGCTGAGGAGATCAGAACGTTCAGCTTCAGGTCTGCAGTTCTTCTGAGGATTCTCTTCCAGAGAGGAGTCTGCACTCAGTGCGTTTCAAGGGTGATTTATAAGTCAAGCCTATCTGGAGACCTTTTTACAATAGACATGATCTGGGCTGAAAGGCGACAGATACGCTGCAAGCAAGGTCAAGTTCTCCAAAACAATCCAGGTTGTTTTATCACAAAGCCACACAATCTGAGAAGGAAATTGTTTTTGTGCTGTGGGAGGAAGCCAGAGTATCTGGAGAGGACCCATGCACAGAAGGGGAGCGCATGCAAACTCCATATAAGACAGCAGGGTTGTACTGATCACCGAAGCCTGACCTTTTGGCCGATACTGATTCTTTTTGGTCTGAAATGTTGCTAAATATAACAAGAAAGTCTGTCAAACACCGAGCACAAATTTAATCATGAACAATCCAGACCTTCTCATAAGGAATGTGATTTTCAGAATGGCACTTTCAGTACATCCTGGGTCATATTTTCACAACACTATAAAGTGTCATTTCTCTAAAAGCATACATTTTGCTAATATGCAGATTAGTTCAAATATTCTGCCATGACTCCATGCAATTAGTCGGGAAACTTTTTAAACTACTGAATAACTAATTACTGTAGTGTTTGATAGAATCAATTTTAATGTATGTGATTGAATACATGTTTTGATTTCCCAAAGTGACTTAAGACATTTGTTGTGACTAGGTGCTTTATAAATAAATTGAATTGAATCTTGATGCTGTGTATTTCTGCTGTGGGAAAATAAACAATGCGTATACGCCTAAACTTACGTCCGCTTCATTTTGCTGTTCTACAAGTATAGTAACTGATTTAATTATTAATACAGTAAATACAGGAATATTAGCATCACCATGCCACCTTTCCTTTTATAGTGACCTTGGTTGAACTGTACTTGCTGTCCGTGTGGGAAGCTGCAGCCCTCTGACCAGTGGGAGGGTGGACAGCTACGGCTGCCTCTGTTCCGATTGGACTCACCAGTTCTTTGAATTTGAACAGTCCTTGTCCCGGCACCGTGTCCCTGTCCGTTGCCGTGGACTTGTCAGACGCCTCTTCTGTCTTCCTGCTGCAAAGTCCACGAACTCTGGGGAGAAACAGCGGTCTCAAAACGGCCGCTGACCTTTCAAGACCTCTTCGGTGCACGAGCACGGATCCCTCCGCGAGTCCAAACGTTTTCACTCGCTGGACGCTCGAGCGCGAACCCCGGGAGTCCATCCATTTGAGTTTGAAGAGCCACGAGCCACTAAGCCGAGGCCGTGTGAGCCTCACGCTCACCGTGGCAGGTGGCTGTCCGAGCCGCCATATTGGGGGCGCAAGCCGACACACACCCGGGCAGCGCTCCGGAACGCTCGCCGCCTTAAGAAACAATGAAGCGGAAAGCCGGCTCAAACACATTGTAATCATCTTCGAGAGGCTCGCATTACTGACCGGCTCCCCATGTGTCGTTTCCCCGCGTGTTCATCGTGGGTTACCGATCCTGATGGCAACCCTGCGAGGGCAACAAGGGTGCCATGTTACCGGAAATACATACGGCACCAATGTTTTACGACAAGATGTCGTAAAACATAGGTGGGTTTCAAAATAGTTTCAGAAAAAGTTCATTTATTCTGCTCTATCTGAGTCTGTATTATAATGCGTCTATAGACTCAATATTTACAAATAAAGATTCCAAAATAAAAATGATTTCTCATAAAGAAAATATGTAAACAATAAAATTAGCTGTATTTAAAAAAAACAAACCCAAAGAGACAGACAACAATAGTTTATTTACAACAGAATTTGGACAAACAGTAGTAGTACATTTTTACACATTAATCTACATAAAGAGAAAATTCATTTTTGAAAACAACTGCAGTGAAATTAAATAAAGCCTGTAAATAATTAGCATATTCATGCACTTTAGCCTGTATGTGAACAACAGCTACTACAGCAGAAGACTAGTATTCCTGTCAAATGCAGCAGTAGACATCCAGGAAGAAGAACTTCGGAGGGTTTTTGGTTGGATTTACTCCCTTATTTTCTTGACATCAGCATTCCCTCTACTTGTTGTCTGAGAATATTATCCCCACACGGGTTTTCTTGTGTTTTTTGAGTTTTTAGAAATAACTGAACAAACAGTCTGTGTTGGGCAGTAGTCTCCAGCAATCACATGGTCTGAAGTTGGTACAACTTGGGCCCTTTCTTAAGCAGGAAGCCCTGTTCATTGAGGGAACTCAAAAGACCTTGAAAATCCATTACCTGGAAGGAATCAACAGCATAAATTTGTCATTAGAACTGGCATTGTAGAGAATGTTCTAACTTTACTTACACAAGAATAATTATATAAATGATGAGCATGTCTATGTGTTTAACTTTTTTTGGGTCAAGAACTTTCACCTTTATGTTCATTTTGTCAGCTACAGATCGAATCGTCTGCAGGTCGAACTGCTTCTGATTGGTCCTCTGAGCGTGTGAGTGGAGGGCGCTGACCAGCCGCTTTGCAGCGCCTCGCTGACTCATGCCAGAGCCGAGCTGAGAACGTTCAAAGTCCAGGTTCCCCAGGCCATCTGAATATGTGTCAGCTAGACTTCAAATGGAAACAAAAGACGTTTACGTATAATAAGACAGGCCCTGACCTCTACAAACAAGCAAATTTTTACAATACCTTGTTTAGAATAGAAAAAATTCAAGTAGGGATGCACCAATGTAAAAATTGAGATGAAAAACAAATAAACATTGTTTGGATGATAATATTGGCCCAGTTTTACATTTCAGATCAATACGGACATGTTAAAAAATGACTAACATCAGCAGATACCAATATATTGTGCATCCATAGTTAAAAGAAATACAGTAGTTTGCAATTATATTATATACCTTCGACATTTCAGTGTTTTTTTCATATTACAAACCACACACAATTTGATAATTGTGTGTGGTTTTTTTCAGTGCCAGTATTTCGGCTTGTCACTGTAACAAATTTTATAACAAATAAATTGTCCCAGGAGTTATCGCGATAAATGATAGCATTGTTGGATTTGAGACCATTTTCAAGTAATGCAACAGTAGCAGCATAATAATGCAAGAACACATTCTAAAAAACCAATAACCTGTAAATTCTAATGAGCAGTTAAGACTGGAAGAAATTTTAAATATCTAAAATAAGTAAAGTAACAGAAAACAACAAATAAAAAAGATCTTCGGAGTCTCTACGCAAAATTCACCAAACTGAAGACTTTTATTATTCAGTTTTTGGGAGAAAGAGAGAGAGAAAAGAGGGAAAACAATAAATTATTCACATAAAAATGATTGAGTTTGTTTTAATTTATCATTCGATTGAATGATTTACTGCTTATTGCGGCAGGCCTACAGTTGCTTGATATCTCAATAGAAAAAGTTCAATGCTATCGATACTTTTGGAAGGCACTGTTTAGGGTTAATACAGTGAGGAACTTTATTAATTTGGTGAAACAGTGACATAAAAACAAACGGAACTAAAGTCTCTTCTCATTTGCTGATGTTGCAGCAGAGTTACCTGTGTTTCATGATCTCCACCACATCCTCAGCATCACTTTGTGTCGCCAGTTCTCTGAGCTCCAATTTGGCTCTTGCCTAGAGAAAACCAAACAATCGCCGGAAAAGAAGATCAGACCTTCAGCACTCACTAAATACCTCAACCCAAACCAACCCACCTCGGTAAGTCTGATTAAGGACTCCAGCTGCCGTGTGGTGATGGGCGTGGCGTCAGCCGAGTGCGCTTGGGATCTTAGAGATAAGTAGAAATCCTGAAGGGTTTTTGCCGCTTCAGGAGACAGCGTGGGTCGGACGTACTGACGGGCGTAGCTTATGTACTTCCTCAACAGGCATATTGGAATCACATCGACTGATTCATTTGCTGGAAACTGGAGACAACAGGTGGGATTGGTAAAATCTTGACAAGTTGTAAAAACGCCAAGGAATGCTTACGTTTCAGTAGACCTCTCTACTTTAACGTTAAGATAAAGAGTCTGATAGAGTTCACCCTAACATTACAGTCAGCTGATACTTTGGTGCCAGCTTACATCATACCCTTGTGTTGAACATAAACAGGGAAGTTAGGATAAGAACGAAGGACAACAAATCTCCATGTCATCAGGGCAAGATTGTAACTCAGAAATTAAATAGTAAATAGTACATGTTGAAATGAGATCTTTTTGGAGCAAAGAAAAACTTTAAAATAATGTAAAACAGGCTTTTCTGAATATAGAACAGAGTTCACATTTTAAACTGTATATACCTTCGACAGAAGGTGCAATTTCCACTGCAAAACTGCTAAGAGACAATCATCTGCCCTACAAGGTCACTGATATTTCAAACCTAGCGTGTGCCATAACAGATAGAGGTTAAATGCTTCAAAGAAAATTTTGTTCAGCCCTTCTCCCAGACAGACACAGAGATGCAGACTCTTAAATAGCTGCATTTATATTGACTATAGAATTATACAATTTGACATTACGAAAATAATGCCGCTTAATAGAAACATGCCAATTTTGAAAAAAATCAAACATTTTTGATTAAGAAAGTTCTGGCACTAGGGTGAGGTGGTATTTTTAGCTATACCAAAATGAATTAATTTTGCAAAACTGCAATGGAAACACTTTTTTGCATCACACGAGTCACGCATATAATAACCGGATATTGCCACTGGCACAGCATGTTTTTTAATGACCTACTGAATGGACAAAGATATTCACGTGATTTTATTGCGTATTTAATAGAAACACAGCAAATGCAAAATGTAATTTTTTTGACACTAGCGGAATGCTTGCCATTCTAAATAGAAATGTTAACTACACACCGTTTCATAATACTTTTCAAAAGCAAAACTACAACAAATAATCACTGCTGTGAAAGAATACTTGCCCCCTTACAGATTCCTTCTGCTTTAAATGTCCATATCAGACAAAAAAACCTCAATACAAAACGCCTTATTAAGGATAAAAAGTTATTTCCCCTAAATATAGTAACTGTTGTGCCTATTTTGGGAGCAACAACAGTCACTAAGTGTTTATAATTGCTGGCAATGAGTATTTTAAATCACTGTGGATAAATTTTGACCTCAGAAAATTAATTAATTCAACCACATTGAATGGTGTTTGAGCATTAGCAACCTGTTTAAGGTCTTGTTGCTGCATCTCTATCAGATTTAAACCTTCAACTAAGCTTTCTTTGAGTCTTTCAGAACTGGACTTGCTGGTGTGTTTTAGGTCTTTGTTCCATTGCCTCCCCCTAGAGCACCAGAGCTTCGTCACAACTTGGTGGCCAGATGTTCTCATTCAGGACTGTCTGTTTTCTGGGTCCAGAACCGGTTTTACCTGCAGTCGTTCAGACAGTGGCATGGCTGCATGCTGCAACAGGATGGAAGTCTCTGGGTCATTACTTGTTCTGGTCACCGTGGCGCTGCTGGTTCTGCCGTTCCCCGCCCTGTTGGCCATAATGTGCTCGGACAGCCGGCGGTCATGTGACTCATTTGGGATGTCCAGAAGAAGGAAGACAACATCGAAGCGGGAAAGGAGGGCGGAGCCCATTCTATGGACACACCAGAGGGAAATTAAAGCCAACTGTTCCACAGTTACATCCTCCTGAAGCAGCTGCTGGAAGTTACTAGAGGTGAAAACTCACTTTAGATTTTCAGAGACTGTCTTCCCTCTGTTGTAATGGCCTCCGACGGGGTTAGCAGCAGCAACAACAGACGTTCTAGCAGGCAGAGAGGAGACGATGCCGGCCTTAGCCAGACTCACCGACTGTTGCTCCATGGCTTCCAGCAGAGCCTGCTGCTGGCTGCCCAGCTTGTCGAACTCATCAATGCAACAAAGGCCTGGAAGTACAGGAAGCAGAAAAACAGGAAGTCAGCCTGACACAGAAGGTGCCAACCAACAACAGGCAACATGGACTTCAAATTGTATCACATTTTTAAGTTATTTATTCAATTCACAATCAACATTTTTGCAATGCATCTGTTTTTGCAAACAGTCTATGCTTAAAAACCTCCACAAATATTAGTCTTGAAATAAACTTATCAGATATGTAGGTACATTGGTGAAATTGTCACTGCTAAACCGCATAGTTATTCCATTAAGTCATGTTTTCAAATACGTTGATGTTTGTATCCAACAGTGATAAAAAAAAAGAAAAAAAGATCAATATGGAAAAATAATAACGCTGTTAGTTTTGGGGAATTTCAAATGAACTTTCCCAAAGGAAAGTTCATATGCATATACTTTGACTACCTTGGTCAGCCAACACCAAAGCACCTGCCTCCAGAGCATAATCTCCTGTTCCAGAGTCTCTGGACAGACTCACTGTTAGTCCTTTGGAGGTAAACACAAAATGTTACAGTTTGGAACCAGAATATATATAATCATAGTCAAAAGAACTTAGAGTGTAAAAAAAGATACAGTTTAGTTAAAACACAAAACAAAAACAAAACAGCACACTCTCTTTCAATTCTAGGATTTGAAGAATAAGCACATAGAGGCTTACCTGTGGTGCTGGTGCTGTTGCCGCATACATAGATTCCCCTTGGAGCCACGTTACACACTGCCTGTTGGAGGAACAGAAACCAAAAGAACATGAACAATTAAACCATCTTAATCAGTACTGTCACAAAAGGATCATGCCTGTCACAGTAACAACTTTTACTGGACGATGAATTGTCCCAGAAATTAATGCAATAAACAATAACATTGTTGCTTTGACATCATTTATAAAAGGGCAGTATTGTGTGTATTCCAGTCACATAGTGTCATTTTATAGCACAATCGAGTAACTATGTTAACTTGTTACAAAGGTGCTGAGTTTATATTTATTTTTAAAGGATCACAACACAGCTCCTCTATTAACCCTTTAAAGTTTTACTGAGTAGTAGCTCCTATAATGAGCTTAGCAGACGTGCAGTTCCAGTAGGTGTCTGCTAATTGCTGGTGACTAGTCTGAAGGAGTTGAATGAGCCGGAAGTTTGGAAACTGCAACTCTGAGGAAGGGCTTCGTCCTCGAAGGTGAAACTAGGTCCACACAAGCGTTATGCGCAGCTGAATGGTTGCCACGGGGAATTAAAGAGTTTTTCAAACATTCTAGACATAAATCAAAGCAAAACTCCAGGTATGTTTTTGATGAAAGACTAACAGTATGACATGATGCAAAGCTCAAAAAAAGTCAATTTTGGATAACACTTCCCCTTCAAGAAATATATTGATAATGACATAATAATACTAAGTTTGTACTCTAAAGACTGATAAACTTTAATTTTGTACATAAACACTCCACATAAACACTTAAGATATTTTAAATAATAACTCAACAACCAAAAAAGATACATAGAGCGGAAATAAAAACCACACACAGCCAAAACCTTTAATAAAAAGGAATATGAAGACTCTGTGAACACAATAACCCTTCAAAAATATTAATCACCAGAATGAAAGTCACTGAGCTCATTTTAATCTGTCATGCAATGCAATTAATTGATAAATTGCTTATTGGGACAGCTCCTCTGTGTTACCTGTAACATCTGACTCTTCCCCAGTCCCGGGTCTCCCACAACCAGGATGTGAGGATCTCCTCTCACTGGGACGCTGCTCTTGTCCGTGTGTTTCTGTCTGCCTCCAAACAACGCCAAAGCCAGGGCAGCCTTCACCAGCTGCCAACACACAGGACAACCAGCATGAACACTGAATATGAGCAGCGTGTCTGATTGCTCTAAGAAATCAGTCTAATTTCAGTCTGAACTCACCAGATGGCCGAAGATGGCAGGACACAAAGAGCTGGAAGAAGTCGGAGAAGTGCATACATTAAGAGGGTTAAAAATCTGTGCAACTACACTGCATCCAAACATAAAGGAACAGTTATCCAAAAAAAGTAATTTCCCCCCAGAAAGGCATTAATGAAAGATTGAAAAAAGAAAAAAAATCTCAATGAAGGTACAGAGTGCAACCTGCTGCCTGAGCGGCGCAATTCTACAACAATTCAGATAAATTACAGACTCTTCCAGATTTAAATTGGAAGACTTCCCAGTCCTGAGTGTAAATGCAGAAGTTTTCAATTCACTGCAGATATATCCATCAATTTTGGCCATCATAAGAAATATCCACAAAAACATCACAAAAAAAATTCTAAAATGCGTAAATGGACAGACAAACCCTTAACATGTCCTCTAGCGGTTTCAACTTTAACCAGGTCATGTTAAATAAGTCACATAATGAATATCTTGAGATATCTCTGCTACTGTCTCTTACTACTCTACTATGTTGTGATATTTGCTGTTATTTCAGCCATCAGGTTAATCTTTTCCTCTGTTTTTTTTTCTCTTCACAGAAGTTGCAGTTCAGTTTTAGCTGCTACTCTTTCCTGGAAGAGAAGGAATTGTCAACAGAGATACAGCTGCAAATAACTTCATATTCATATATAAAAAAACTTATTATGCATTCTCTTGTGGAGAAAAATTGTAGAAAAAACATATCTGACAATGACATCTGTTTTGTTTTTTAACATTTCTAATTGAAATTTACTGAGATAATAATAAATCAACATTCTTATTGTAATAAGAAATTTTAGAATTTAGTTTTCTTTGTGTGTATCTGGTCCGTCTTCTCAAACCCGCAATCAGTCATGGTAGCTGGATGCCCAGAGTCAAGCATCCTTATTCATTTGAAACATAAAGGATTCCTAATGAGAAGGGTCTGATGTAGCCGAGCAGAATTGATATGCAACTAATTTTACTTTAGAATTAATGACATGTTAAACATTTCATCCAGCTCAATTAAACAGATCTATATAGGTCACGTCTTCAGCAAAAAGACTTACTAAGTCCAAAAACTAAAAAGCATACCTCAATAACCGTTCCATTAGCTCATATAATATCTAGAAATTCTGGCAGTGATTTGGTGTGGCTTGCCATCACAGTCCAATTCGCTAAATGCAGCAATAAAAACACATTGAACTCTTTTATTTGATTTTCCCTCACCATCGTATTTTTTATACCCGACTGTGAAGATTTACATAATCATTATTTCGAGCCTTTTGATGATTTTACAACAAGAAGCACAAACATACTGCAGTCAGCGATAAACCTACTGCACGATGAGCCGCAGCAGGTTCGGCTGTGACTGGATCTCCTGGATGGCGTAGAGCTCCTTCAGACTGAACTCCTCTCCTCCGGTACGATCTTCCCTCGATCCTCCTGACCCTTCACCTCCACATTTGGACAGCTGACCTGAATATTCAGCTCATATTAACTTTGTCCTGAACTCTTAGAGGGAGATGTGGCATGGATCAAAAACATGCCTGCCGGTACCTTTGGTGTTGCTGACTGAAGTAGCTTCGATGTAGAGGAGAAACATGCATTGATCTTTATTTCCTCTAGAGCTGCCTGCAGTCAGAAATCAGATGTTTGAACTATGTGATGAAGACATCTGATTGGACGGGTGGTGTCTTTAGACTTATTTGTCTCTGCTGAGGGTACATCTGTTACCATGATCAAATATTAATATGTCTGTTCGCACCGTCATTGATGACTCTGACTATCCCCGTAACGGTGACTGCGTCTCCTGGGACGCAGCTGTCGCAGAGGTCAGAGGTCAGGTGACACTCCACGGTGCGAGGGATTCGTCCCGTCTCCCTCTGCTCGCCGCCCATCAACTCCTGCACCCTGAGGAGGCAAGAGAAACGCGTTTCACAGAGCTCAACAAACACTTTTTTCACTTTTGATCTGCCTTTCATAACCTTTTCCTTTCATATGGAGGTAAAATGTCAGCCCTCTAAACAGTTTTTTGAAATTTTATTTAACGTTTTTTTAAAAAAATTATATATGTGCTACAAAAGCCTTGCAAAATCTGTTACCTAGTTAATTACAGACACATAAGAAAAATCTAAAAAGTGAAACAAAATTTATGTCACAAAACTGTAGAACTTGCAATATCTTAAGACCACGCTTTCTGAAATGTAAATGTAAAAATAAATATATAATCCTTCATAACCCCATAAATCTGTCTGCACAAAGTCCCAAGCTAGAATTTACAGTTGTTCTTATATTCTCTATAAGCCAATCCCAAAAGTTTTCATCTCCATGATGCCCTTACTTGATGATTTGCCAGTCTACTGTCTTTGTGGAGGGAGAACTTCGAAGAGGGATGAAGGAACGAGTACGACATCCAGGCTGGACACACTACGTGATAAAACAAACAAAACTGTGTGATTTGTTTTAGAGACCAGACACGGAATAGAGTTATTTACATAGAATGATCTTTAAGGGCCAAAAAGCCTTTTTTCAGTGGAACACAGTCATGATAAAAATCGCTTAGTGCTTTGAATAACATAAAATAGATAAAAACGAATGATGGATACATTTCCACTAATCTCAAATTAGCAGAGCTAATTTTTCATTTTAACGCATTAGCATATTTGCTGACTTTAAGAACAGTTAGAGCACTTAGCTTCCTCTAAATTAAAATTTCCAGATAAATGAATGTAGGTTTGAAAACTTTCATCTATATTAAGTTTGACACCTGTTTTGAAGTTTTGATTATCGACTGCTAAGAATTCTTCAATTAGTTAAGCTTAGTGTTAATTCTTTAACAATAAAGCATTTTTTGTTTAGCGCATTAGTGGTTTTGCTAACTTTGAAAACGTTTAGCACACTTGGCTTCCCCTAATTTAATTTTTCCAAATAAAGAAGCATAGTTTCGTGAATACACTTTGACATCTGTGCTGAACGCTTGGTTATTGACTGTTAAGAATACTCCACACAGATAGCCGTGGTAGATATTAACATAGTTGAATTTAGCAGTGTAGCATTAGCTTCAGCTAACTAATGTTTTGACTAGTGCTTTGGGTTTTAACCCAAATAACTTTGTAGCCAGCAGTACTCACAAACTAGCTAGCAAGGGTTTAATAGCCACTAGCTAGTGGTAGGCTCAACTGCCTCGAGTCACACAATATACTGAAGATGTCTGCGTGTGACTCAAATCTTTACCTGACAGAAAAATAAACTACAGAGAACATACAAGATTAAATAGTCCTGGCACCACAAAATGTAGTACCTGTAATTTACTTACTTAAGGCCACTATTTTCTTATCTATTTAATAAATTTTAAGACCTTAGTGTTATATCCATGCATTCAAGACTTTTTAAGTTAACATTTAAAGTTTGTCACCAAATTTGTGAAACCAACCCAGATCACTTTGAAGTATGTGTTCAAACCTTCGTGGGTGTTGCATATTTCCCATGCTGCAGTGGTAGGGTCAGAGTGCTGGCGCAGGTCTGGCACTTGAATGCCATCCTGGTACACTGAGGTCTGATGTTGCTCACCCGGACCACGGTTCCTCTCACACACACCATCCGGCCGAACACGCTGGCCCGCAGAGTCCGCAGCGGAGTCAACGGCTCATAGTTATACAGCCTGCGAAGGAGAACCTACGGCTCAGCTGGGACAGTAAAAGAATTTCCTGCTCTGTACGGCAGGCAGTACCTCACACTGATATGAGGAATATTGATGATTGGTGTAGCAACAGGAAGTTCCTCGTCTTGGAGCTCTGCAGCTTGTTTTTCCAAATCTGCAGTCAACACCTGAAGCACACACACTCTTCAGTTGGAAATGTAACACCAAGCGAACTAACTTCACAAATTAAAATAGATTTCTGGTAAGAATATTACATTCAAAGGCTTTTTGTGTTTACCTGATGAATGGCCACGCCCAAACAGCTCAGTATCACGTCTGGCTGTTCCCGCAGGTCTGTTACAATGTCAGTGAGAGCTTCACGCATGGCTTTATTCCCAGTTAAATCTGTGTAATCCACCAGCACGCTGCCCTGGCGCTCAATCTCATCCTACAGAAAAACACAACTGTTCTCTTTTACTCACCTTTAATCGAGAAAACACAAAGCATAAAAACATACCAACACAGTACTGACTTTATCATACAGATGGATCTGGGATATGAAATACTTCTCAAAGACTTTGATCTTCTCCACACTGGGTGAGCTCTCTATGAAACCTTAGCAGGAAAAAATAGAAATATTATCAAAATAAGTACATTTTACTTTTGCTGTGTATAGCCAAGCTTTACTTAATTTCCGCCAGGCTAAGCTTTGTTTGCTAACTAATTTTAAATATGTTTTTTGATATACCAGTGACAGTCAAAACAAAGAAGGGTTAAAAAGCATTTTTGGTGAAACCATAGAAAACGGTGAACACACAGGGATTAAAATTAAAACATTACACAAACACAGAAAAATGCCTGATTTTGTAACAAAACAAATTAATAAAATTAGGCAGGTGTATTTTCTCATACCAAAACAAAATGCAAAAATAATTATTAACATACAAAACATTTAAATTTTACCAAGTTAAGTTAAAATATGAGGCTACATATGTCCATTAGTGACACATTGACTTACCTTCTGTGAAATACAGAGCCCAGCCTTTGTATGGACACAGTGCATCAAGAGTGGTCTGGATCGGGGCTGAGTGAACAACAGTAAAGGAGTCTGGATGAAGCTGAAAGAACTTTTGATTTGTTATAACTAATAAAAATGGTGACATGAAATTTTTGGAGGTGATTTGAAATAAATGAAACAAAATTCCTGCTAGATACAGAAATAATAATGAAGCTCACCTCTCTGGGAGCTTAAAGCTGGATTTCCACCAACACCATCTCCTCGGCTCCCTCCACCTCCTGCTGCTGACCCTCCTCTCCACGGCCTCCTCCATCCTCCCTGTCCTCTCCACCCACTGCTTCCTCCTCCTCCTCCTCCTCCTCCTCTCCATCCACTGCTTCCTCTTCCTCTCCATCCATTCCCACCTCCTCCTCTCCATCCCTTGTTCCCACCTCTCCATGAGCCTCGAGTGGTTCCTTCTGTACTCATAGTTTTGGGGAGAGGGGAGTCTAAAAAATGTTGAGAGTCAGAAGCACAGATTTAACTTTTTTTAAATTGCTTAGTTAAATGAAAACACATCTGCTGCGAATACAAACGAGTCACTGTGCAAAGGAGATCGTACATCTAGCACAGGATTTATCACTGCAGTCTTCCAAGAGAAATAAGCCATGGCCAACACTTCCATCACTTGATAGAGTCAATGGATAAAGCAGGTAGCCTACATAGTTACAGTTATTTTTAACTACAAACACTGGCTTTTTAAGGTGTTTCCCAGCTCTGTTGGCTTTTATTTAACGGTTGTCAGACATGATGAAAATGGGACATGATAGAGAGACACGCAGCTCAGGTCATCTGGCTGGGTTTCGAACCTGTGACGGCCGCGGGTCGCTGCACACTTGCGCCACCGCGCGCGGAACCCACACAAAACCTCATTTTCAGTTGTTTTTAGTAACAGAGATTACTTAAAGAATCTTATTATTACCTTATATTGTCATAGAAAATCATATAAGGTCGTACATACCTTTCGTTTTGCGTCGACAAGATACTATAACTGTTCTGTAACTAGACCAGTCCACTAAATATCACTTTTCCCGGAACGTGTCGATAATTTCTGTGCTAACAAAAGTGTCAAAATTCCCTCCACTGACAACAAGCTTCTTCTGCTGCTTGAGAAGCAAGTTGCGAGGTGCTATACTGCCCCCTGAAGGACGCCAAAAATAACTACAGACATAGATCCAACCCTTCTCTCTCTCTCTATCTCTCTTTCTTTCTCTTTCTCTCTCTCTCTCTTTCTCTCTGGAGAGAAGTGTAGCAGTGAAGCCATCGTGAAAGCAAGGTACATTATTTGGTTGTTTTTTTCTAAAAAAAACAACAAAAAAACAACCAAGTGTGGTTATTCGTAGGAGCCAATTTGTGGCACCAGACATACACATTTTCAGCTGTGAAAAAAGAAAAACATCCAGGCAGATCAACTGGCCTCAAAGCAATCTGCCCTAAAATAGAAAATAGGCAGTATAAAAAAAGTTAAAATGAACATAGACAACAGTTTGTAAACAGTTTGTAAGAAAACTGATGAAAATTCACATACAGAAAAAAACTAAATCTAAAAATGCTATTTCTCAAAAACTGATATGAAAACTTGAGCCAAATTATATGAAGGTTTGAGTTCAGTTCTTTACTTTCTACTAGCACAATCATATTGCCAGAGGCTAATTTGACATGTTTTTTTATTACTTCAGTTGCATGCTTTTTGATAAAACTATTGTGTCTTCAACAAAAATAAGTTGTAGTAACGAACTTAAATACGCATAAGATTAGGAACAAAAAGGTTTGTAGAGCGACTAGAGAAGGACAAGAAATCTAAACTAGTTATCTAGCTCCATCTTCTGGACATTTCTGTAACAACATTCAAGTAAGTATTGAAAGAGCTGCACTATTAATCAATTTTGAAGTACATTAGTATAGATACAAGTCATTTACACATTCTGAGGAGCACACCCCTACATTTTCCCAACAGCTGATTTGTTTCCCCCCATTCTTTTTTGTAAAATAGATCTAATGCTGACCAGAAATTTTCAGATCTTACCATTGATTCCCAACAGTATTTATGTCTGGACGTTGGGCCAGTCTAACATGTAAAATAGGATCATAGGATTTTGTTGATTAATGAGTTCTCTTGAGTTTGGCAGGGATATATGTGCATTTCTCCTTAATTTAACTTCAACAAAAGAAAACTCACAAATTTTCTCAAGTGTGTCTTCTGATGGGGTGGAGAGAGACAATGAACAGAGAGGAAAAATCAATAGTTGAACTACTGTGCCCTGCAGTAGTTAGTAGTAATAGTCCAGGATGCACACACTCAACAAAAGGGAGACAGACGATGAACTGTGTTGTGGCAGGTTGCTGCAAAGGCCAGAATCAACTTTTGCAGTGAAGCAGGCAAAGAAATGAAAAGAAAAGTGTCGTGCACCTAAATTCATCCCCCGGTGTTATGACTCTGCCGTGATGAAAAATAAAAACACCTCTGCTTGTGTGCATGTGTGTGTGTGTGTGTATACTTCTCTTCGGTGTTTTCAGGAGAGTAATCGTGGAAGTGGAGGTGCTTGGCGGGAGCTGAGGGGCTAACAATCATGACTAAGAGATGGATGTGGAGAACATGGAGAGGTGCAAACTCTCAGCTATGCGTTTAGTGGCAAAGTGATCAATCAGGAGCGGGTCGATGCGATCCAAAGCAGTTTAGCAAACAAGAGGATTTCATTTTTCAGCTGTTTGTTGTTGAGCAAGACCTCAAGGCTTTGAAGTCCGATAAGTGTATCGCTGCTGCTGACATGACAAGAGTATTGATATGTCTTGAAAGGGTTTGAGTAGGGTGTGCTGTGGTGGCGCAGGGGGTTAGCATGCCCCACGCTTGGAGGCCTCAGTCCTCGACGCTGGCGTCGCCGGCTCGACCCCCGGTCCCAGCGACCTTTGCCGCATGTCTTTCCCCCTCTCTTCACCCGCCTTCCTGCCTGCCTACTGTGAAAAATACGAGCCACTAGTGCCACAAAAACTCTTTGGAGAAAAAAATGAAAAAGAAAAGTGTCAGAGGTGAAAGATGCCATTCAGTGTGTGTGTGTGTTAGTCCGACTGTAATTGCTCAATATTTGAAACATGAACTGAGAGGCTTCACTCACTTCTGCCACTTGCTGTTGCCAAACTACGTATCTTTTCCATGTGTTTCCTTTGGTTAAACAAATTCTTTTGTTGTTCAAAACTATCTATTTTACCAAAAGATAAATAAAACTATGTATAAGGGGTAAATAACACCGCTGTAAACAAATGTTGTCTTCTCTAATATTGTGTTTCAGTTTCATCTCATCTTGTGTGATCTTTATGCATCAAGTACCCACAGTGATTATTTGTGACCTTTTGTTTTCGTAACCCTTAAGTATATTTTTAAGAATGATTTTAACATTTCTGAAGTCGAATTATCTTTGTTTTTCTTTCACTGTCGTTGTAGCACAAAGGTTTGTGCTACAACGACAAAGGTTGTAGTGTTGGAACAACAATTTGTCAGCAGTGTTGTTCCATGAAGTTTATTTTTTCTTCATAAATTCACAGAATCTCTTACTGTGTGAAAATATCTCCTCAGTTCATACAAGCTGGTTCCCCTCAGGAAGCACAAAGCCCTATGATCAGTTGTGTCTCTCGGAGAGCAGCACAGCCCGGTGTGTGCAGGTGGTGGGCCGTCGCCACTTTGTTGCAAAAGAAAATTGAACTGCCAAACTGTCATGGTATTGCTCTGCAGGAAGTAGTGGATGTGGACATTCATTGAAACAGCACCTAGTGTTGTAAAAAATATTGCTGCCTTTCAGATGTCTTCTGTTTTTGCCTTTTTGTCATTCATAAAATATGCTGAATAAATACAAAAAGCAGGTTTCAGATAATGACTCTGTTTTACTGAGGGGGAAAAAGCTATCCAAACCTACCTGATCCTATGTGAAAAAGCAATTGCCCTTAAACCTCAATCCTGGCAACAACTGCCAGCAGTAGTTTGTGAAAAGTGGTAATGAGTCTTATTTTGCTGAGGAGGACAACTGAAAAGAAATAAAAAAAGTTGTTCACATGAATAGAGGGAAAAAAATAAAGAGAAGAGCAGCTGAGAACATCCTGGGTATCTTACAAAAATAGCAACAGGAATAACGATTTTATCACCATAAAAGAAGCAAGATTTGAAAGCTGAATCTTCCAGGCCAAATAGGTGGGTTCATCGCACACTGCCTTTAGCAAATCCACACCACCACACACACCCAAAATTAGATGTGACATAATATCTAAACAAACACACCCACCACCAGACGACATTGAAGCAAAAATCCAGCCCACACTCTGGGTCTGGGAGAAACTGCTCTGGCAATGTGCTGTCAAGTGCTACTGACATTTCTGCCTTTAACACGGGCCAGCAGACTATAATTACAGACCAGGGCTTTTCAGCGGTTATCTGAAGGTAACATATGCATAAAGACACCAGCAGTATGTCTGACACAGAAACTAAAACCTGCCACTTAGACTCTTTCTGCCAGCAGCAAGTCTTTACTCCAGTCCAATTTGATGGCAATGTCAAGGACTTTTTTTTCTTTCTTTTCGGCGCTTCTTCAATTTGTGCTCAAATTACTCTGATGAGAGCTTTGTTCTCTGCTTTTCTCTCAATGCCAGTATTAAAAAAAGGGCTTATCACAGTCATCTCGATTTTTTCACTAAGGACGGAGAAAAGAGCAATTGAGGACCTTGACACTCATCCCGTCTCTTTCTGACTACTGTCTGTTATTTCTCTCAGCAGAATTAAATGCCGAAGACGATTAGTTTATTTTTTTTCTGTCTTTTCTACACTTCTTTGAATTATCACCCATACATTTTATACAGCGTAATTGAGGCTGGGCCAAAGGGACAGCAGTCTAAGTAAAAATCCCTCCTCAGTTATTTCCAAGCATATAACCTGGTAATTCAAAGATGTTTGCAAGGTACACTGTGTCAAGCAAGTCTTTTATCTGTTCAGATGTTTCTTTCTAGAAGAACAGATCTAAAACAGTTCCCTTGAGAAACATCAGGAAGGCATCCTGAAATTCTCAAACTGTCAATGTGCAATGACTAGACTCTCACGCTCTCAAAAATAGCTGAACTTCCAAGTTTGTCATTTAGCAAATCATCCAGGTTCTCAAAGTGTCTTTTTTTGACCTTTGTCAATTTTGCCCTTTTGTGATTATCCATATCTTATGCCTTTAGAGGAGAGTTGGATTATCTGTTCCGATTTCTTCCAATGGTTATCGGAACAGATCTGGTTGCACATTGTGGTCCCAGTTTGTCTGGCCACCCTGCTCTTTAGGGTCAGAGTCCATCAGAAAGTGAAGTTAACATACATAGTTACTTGGTTGGGCTATAAAATGGTGCAATGTGCCTGGAAAACACAAAATACTGCCCCATTAACACTATAGTATTATCAGGAACCTGAGGTTCTCTTGTGAAACATACTTAAAGTAACAGCAAAGAAGAAAGTAAAAGTGTCATTTGAAGAGTTTTCTCTTTTGCAATCATTAAAAATTTTTCCAATTTCAGACTTATTTCTATGTAAAAGGGGCAAAGTAATATGTAATTTAATTATATATTAATTCATTTGTTCTGTAAATGAATAGACCAAAAAACAAATAATTGTATTTGTTTCAATGTGAGGACCATTTTCCTAACATGAACTACGTTTTGGGGACCTGCTTCTCCTTGTGGGGACCCGGCTTTGGTCCTCACTAGGAAAAATGCTGTGCTAGTATCAGAGGTCAGGCTCAGGACCAAGATGTGAATAGAGTTTAAATGAGGCTTGAGGTGAAAGTCGGGGTGAGGCCATAGAAATGAATGAATGCAAGTCAATGCAAAGTCCCTGTGAAGATAGAAAGACATGCTATGTGTGTGCATGTGTGTGTGTGTGTTATGGTTTATGTGTGGGTGGTGAGGACATGGTGTTCGCAGGAGCCAACTTGGCAGAATACATTGTTTCAAGTCATCAAAACAGTGATGAAGGAACAGTTTGAAGCGAGAATGCAGAATGATCTCATCCACTGAGTAATTAGCTCTGAACAAAGTGCCGCCTTTCAAAGATCCTGATTATAACTGCTGAGCTGAAATGAAGTAGTCAGTTAGCGTTCATTTGTATAGATTTTTGTGGGATAAATAAACACGTTGCATGTGCTAATCATTAAGAGGTTTAGTGTTGTTTACCAAACACAATTTAAATCTAATTTAGGGGGAAATTGGCTTTAAAAAATCCGCTTCAGTTAAAAAGGAGACAGGAAAAAAAACAAATGATTGACATTGTGGTGTTTGGCCCAGTTTGATTAAACTTGTTGTTACCTTTGAAACCTCTCAGGTAAATGGGATCACCATGGAAACATCTATTGTTGGGCACAATTCTTATCAAATGTAAAACCGTGAGAAATCTAACTACTGAAAGTTTAATCATGTCTACATTTAAGCACATTCTTAAAGCTGCAGTAACTTTTATATATAAATAAAAACAAACACATATTTGTTAAAACTGTGACTATGTTGTGACAGTACAGTATGACACAAACAATCTGCGGTGCATTTCTTCAGACAGCAGCAGACGCTCAGGGGGGAGGAGTTGGAGAAGATCAATGTTTTCACAGATTATCTGTCTGATAACAAACTGTCATGACATGGAGATCTTTTCCATAGCAGAATTATACTTTTTGGACGTAACAAAACATAACAATTCTATCAATTGCTAGAATGTGTTTAAGATGTTGCAGTGATTAAAGTTCCTTTAAAAAACATTACCTTAAATTGCAAAGGCAGTGTTCTCTTCAAGAACATAAGCTGTTGTATTCTGAACAAGTGCTCACACTTCCAGCTGATTGGTTGCTGTAAGTGGATTAGACCAGCACTTTTTATTGCCTTTCTTATTTTCTGTGTAATAGGGAAGGACATTCTTAGAGTTTTTAATATGCTGCTTGTGCATTTTGGCAGAAGTTTTTGAGAATAAACAGGCGGACTATGTGTTAGAGTTTGCATTTCTTTTAATTCAAGACCTAATAACAAGCAAATGGCCCATTTATTACTCTGTGATGCAAAACCTCAGTAATAAAGTGCTGAACCCTTTGAGAAATAAATCAGTGCCTTAGGTTTTGGTTGATAGATTATCAAGGGAAAGGATTTTTCTGCCGGTGGAAGCATTTTTTTCTCCTCACACTTTTCCAGAATAAATGATTTTGGAAGCTAGAAGTAATAAAACTTGATTTTCTTTGCAGTGAAATGAGGAATATAAACTACTTTTCAAAAGCTACCGTAAATCAAAGAAACTGTAATAATTGTGAGAATAAAAAAATATATACGTTAAGAAAATGAAACTGTGTGCCAGACAGAACATAAATGACACTCAGATCTTAGGTTTTAGTCAACTAATCCCCAAAATAGTGAAACAAAGAGAACAAAAAGCCAATAGTATGTCCAGTTATCATACAGTCCATAAGTCAAACATTTTGCTTTCGTTTGAGGACCAGTTGAAGCGCTCCACTTCTTATTTGCACCATCTAAACAGTAAATGGTGAAGCAAATAAAAAAAACTTTCCTGTTTTCAATAACCGGTAGCAGAAGAATAGTCTAATGGAGGTGAGCATTACTAATACAAATCTAAATACTAAGTTTGACCTTATCAGTGTAAGCAGTTTTGCTACAAGTAGTTGTAAACTCTGACGAAATTGGCTTTCTCTGCTCTCTGAAAAATCTGAGGAAAACCATATTTTGTCTGAACTCATGTTATCTGATGTTGCAAATTAATGTTTTGTCCCAGTCTCCTTTGAGTTTCAATCAATCCCTATGACAGAGTATAAGAAAGATTGTAGAAAAGGAAGAAATAAAGGAGTAAATTTCTGCCAAAAAAAAAAAACAACCTAGGAAATTTCTGAGTTTCAAAAGTTGAAAAATTTAATCTTTTGGAAATGTTCTGCATTTCAAAGCTTCCAAACTTCAGCTTTACAGAGCATCCTTTCCCTGGGACTCCCCCACTCAGCACCTTCAAACTAGCCTGAAGGAATTAGCAAACACCTGGTGGAACTGCACATCTGCTGAGTTCATTATAGGAGCTACATCTGAAGGCACCGCTGATAAAAATGTTGTTAAATGTTTTTTACCCCCCAAAAATCTGTGCTTTCACTTGGATTCTGGCAAGTGACAGAAAAACGCTGTCAGACATTTTTACCAGTGTTGCTGTTAAGGAGCGATGTTGTGACGACTTCCTGAAGGCGGCGTTTCAGAAACCTCAGGAGTTTCTTAAAGAGACAGAGGTCCAATTTCAAGATATTACTTGAAACGCCTTGAAATTTCGATTTTGATTTAAAAGAAACTTATTTTCTTTTAAATCACATTTGATATATACAGCAACTTTTTTTTTTATAATAATTGAAATTAACAATTGTTATAAAAATTACATAGTTACTTCATTGTGCTATAAAATGGCATTATGAGTTAGGAAAATACATAACACTGGCCCTTTAACAAAAGAAAGATAAAAATCCCTTGATATGAAAAACTTTGAAATACACATACTACAAGTACTAAAGAACGTGTCATGTACTTCCCTTGTACTGTTTCGTTTTCAATGGTGTTAGTGAAAAAACCGTCGGAAGGTGGTCACTGAAGGGGCCTTGTCTTTTTGGGAAAGCAGCCATTTGTACGTCATTATGACTGACTGTGTGAGCTATTTTTGTACTTGTGTTCTTAAGACCCTCTCTTCCCTCTTTCCCTCACGGTCCGACCTTGTCAGCCACATCACTTTGCCAATGAAATGCTTTGTTGAAACAAACAAGAGCTACAAACTGTAACTGCCTCTGGAAAGCGGGGATGGCTGTTAGGTAAAGGTAACAGCCGTGGGTGGTTTTTAACAGGAACAAGTAGCAGATTTCTCTGCGCAGCGCCTTTTAAAGCAGCTGGTTCTATATTTTTATCTTGGTGACAGCAAAGCAGACATCTTTTTTTCTTTTGCTTGTTTGGGAAAATAACAAGTTCGAGTGCTTTCAGGCTCTGACTGTTGCTGATAACCCCGGTTTCCATTAAACATCTCTAATGGTGGCTAACAGCCCCCATCTGTGGCAGCTAACCAGAGCGGGAAGCCGTCATGGAAGCAGCAAGTGTGAAAATAGTTGCCTTTTCTTCACTGCAACCAGGGAATAAAAGGACTACCACCTTGAGGGACCTTTTCCATTACAGCTAATAGGGCAGGATAGATGCTGGTTAATGAGGCAGTGGGTCGGCCTTCATCCGGATTGTTCTTTGTTTTCATCTGTACATACAGCTTGGGAGTGCTACTGTGGTGTTTACCTGCTCTAAATCGACTTCATCTAAAGGTAATACACTGTGGAAAGACAGTGATGCTGTAAAGTGATGAAGCTCTTGTGCACTTTCATCTGAATTACTGGTGTTGTGATCCAGCAGTGATACACTCTTGTTTGAAATGCCTCTGAGAAAAGAAATGTATTTGTAAGGTAGTTTCACCTAAAATAAAAAAAACCAAAACATATTGAAAACACAAACAGAAAATAAATTTTACAAAGGCACATGTATAATGTAATGTACATTGCACAGTGGAAAATGTGATTGTTGATTTTGATTATATTTTGCTTGTTTATATTGTGTAGTTTTTTTCCCCTTTAGCTCTTCAAAGACACTGAAGTGGAGTTTGGTCGTCTAATAAGGAGGCGGAGAGCGGTGATTGGCTGCTCATACAGGTGTCTGCAAAAACTAATTGATGCCAGATAAAAGGAGCTCAGGTAGAAGGAAGCAGTTGAACTGACTTGGTGGGCGATGGAGAGAGATGTGCTCCAGGACGAGGAGGGAGAACTAACGTGCTGGGCGGTGAGTCCTGTTGGGACAGACAGTATTCTTTGTGCTTTGATTTGCCTCCTGAAAAGTTCTCTTTTTCTTGAATTTCTGGTTGGTTTTGGTCCCGTTTATGTAGGTACTCACAAAATGTTACTCTTCCAACAGTTTTAAGTTTGTTTCTGCTGTGCAAAACCGATTACCTTTGCTAATCAAACTACAAATAATGGAATAGTGCAGCTGGTCAGAGCTTAACTTTATGCACACTTGGGTTTGTGCAGTGGGATGATGATCAGAAGCACAAGTCTGAATGCTTCAAAAACTCAAGACTTAGGAGTGGCCGAGTGCAAGTCTGAGCTTCAACCCTGAACTCAAACAGGCTATTCTAATAGTGGTTAATTCCTCCATTGTAATAGACTCATTTCCAGTCATGTCAAAAGCAAGATTGCAGTTGTTGCCACAAGGATTGGCATTACCAGCTTCTAAGTTTTATTTTTTCACAGCTTTCCAAATTAAGATTGGTCCAAATTTATAATCCAAAAAAGCCTTTTTGTATTCATTAGGTTATTGTTGCTCCTATACTGAGCTGTTGACCTCCAAGCTATTGAATGCCTATTAATTGGCTATAGAAAAAGGTCCTTAATTAGAAATTTTGTTTTTTGACCATCAGGCTTTTTTCATGAGATTTGAAGTACTTCAACTAAAGCAAACTAAAAAATAACTCTCATAGTCTTAGCCTGATGCTCTGGAGGAGCGCGGCAGATGTCTTGCTCGGACAGCGGAGGAGTGGGGTAGGAGTGTCCTGTCAGACTGTCAGTTCCAGAAACCACACACCCACACCCACCACACACACACCCACACAAAAAAGCCCTGGTAAAAGTGAACAGGGTGTCAGTGAGACGTACAGGGTAAAAAGCTCCATCTCTTAAGACCTCAGGAGAAATGAAACTAGGCAAAACGACACTTCAAACATTTATTTATGATTATTATTCATGTTTCGAATGCATGGATCCCAAATGAAAGCATTAAACATTCCTGTCTTCACACTGGAGTCTGAATTCATAGAAGCAATGAACCCCCACTGTTCTTCTTCTCCAGCCCTTTTCTGCGGCTCCTCTGGTGAAGCAGCAGAGAACAGCAGAGAAGTGTCCGGGAGCAGTTCATGGATGCTGGCAAATGTCCCGTCTTGTTTTGAGTCTAGATTGTCAGATAAAGGCGTTGAAAACGCTGCCTCTCTCTGATCCTAATTGGCGTGACGCTGAAGAAGTGGAGCGAATGATCTGGAATAAGTCGCGTGGTTCCATTCTGTTTGTTTGTGGCTCGGCTTTGAACTGCGCCGGTGTCCCGCGGGTGCTTTCAGATACCACCAGTAATATATTGTTCATGGCGCAGGGCCTCAGGCAGACAGAATGATGGATTGAGCTGTTCTGTTTTCTTCTCACAATCCGTCTTCAAAGAAACAAATCGATCTGGAACAGAGGAGAAGGAATGGGTAAAAAAAAAAAAAAAAAAAGTAAAAAGAAAATCACACAAATAGACTTTCTTCAGAGTAGTTTGATGTGATGTGTTATTTTGTCAGAAGCATTTTCAAATCAAAGTTTACCTTTTGGATCAGAGAACAGCAGGGGTGTGTGTGAAGTTTTGAGTGCGCGTGTTTGCGTGCATCTTGGTTGTGTGTGTGTTAGTGTTGATCGAATCTAACCAGAGGAATGCATTCACATATTTAATAGCTAAACACAAAGAGTGCATTGACGTTTACATTTATTTTCATGTAGTAGTTTCAACTTGTTTTGTGTGAGAGTCAGATCCTTGTAACCAACCATGCATGTCTTATTACATACATGAAAAAAAAAAGTAACCTCTATTATTTACAGTAGAAGTTTTAATATTACTTTTTTCCAAGGCCTTTAACATTTTAGAATTTCTACTAGCTTTAGTTATAAGTTTGTTTAATTTCACTAACAGATTTACAGTGATTTCTTTATAAATTATGTTTATTAAAATTTATGTTTTCAGACAAATTATTATTCAAAGATAATCCACAATGTTACCACAAACATTTCATGATTACTAGACATTGTGAAAAACAATATTATTGTAGGTTTTCCTAATATGAATATTTATTTTATATATTCAAATCATCTTACCTTTACACATTCAATTATTTAAAAAATGTTCAATGCATCATTTTACAAATATTTAATTTTAAAAATATTGTTTTTTAAGTCAAAATTATTTTTTTAAATGTATTTTATACCCACAAACATTTATTATTATTATTATTATTGCTATTAAAGATATAAAACCATGATGTATCAACCGAGCAGCAGCATCATCAGAATAATTTGCTCATTTATATTCATCGGTGCTAACATGAAATTCATCCCTGATCCACTATTGTTATTCTTCTTCTCCTGATCTTTAATGCAACCACATTAAATGTTTGTGGTGTAAACAGACTCAGCCACAGTTTGGTGACTCCGGCCCCGTGCTCTGTGTACATTAGGAAGCTGCAGTATTTCCTAGGGAGGTTTTCATAAAATCTTTGCTGTTAATTAGTGAAATCCCATATCTCTCATCTTCTGTGGCATTAACAACCTGTAGCTGTCAGCTTAGGTTTGTCTGCTCAATAAGCACACAGCATCTCTTATAGACACAGCAGTTTCCCCGTGAGACAGCTGCAGTAACACCTCAAGCCTCTTGAGGGCAGAATGACTCTGCGGTACAAAACCATAAACAAACTAGATTTTATTATTCTCCTATACTCTCATTGCCCAATTTCATTTCTTTTTAATTTCCTGTCCTCAACAAAAGCCTCTCTTTCTTTGCGTCTTTCGTCCTTGAACATAAGTTATATTTAGACTTACGGTCTGACATAAAACGGAACTTTCTGTACAGCATTGTTTTGGTAATCACAATGTAAATAATAAAGTTTTGCAAACATTCTATCCAGTCATAATTTCTCCTAAGCTAATCCCTTACATTTTATGTCCAATTATACTTGACTTCTTATTTATCTAGATATTAAATAAAAGTGCAATCACATCTCCCTCAAATAAAGCACTTTAACAAACATTTCTCTATTATTTTCATTGTAATAAGGAGTGTGAATGAATTTTCTGTGAAGACTGGACAGCGGTTTGATCAGCCTGGACAGTTTGGCTCCGGTGACCTCCTGAGAGTCACGCCGCTGCAGACTGGAGAACAGAAGGTCAGCAGGATTTCTGGATGACAGATGAGAATGGTACGGAGGAGGGGATGTGTCACATCCAGGTGACTTTTCCATAGCTGGAGGTAAATCTGCTGCTGGCACTTTTCGAGCTTGGCCTACATGATGTCCTTTAGCCTGATGTCTAGAGAGGTTAAAAGAAACTGCAAAAAAAATCTCACAAAGGTATTGATTTATTTATTTTTTTACAACAATAAAGCGTGAGTTTTATATCAAAATTTAAGCAAACTTCAAACAAAGCAGGTATTTCGGTAATATGACTTGTTAGATATTCAGCTCATTGCTCTTCTGGAGATGAAAAATTTTCCAACACTTTTTTTTATTTCTATTCTTTTCCTTGTGGCTTTTGAAAGATACGGGAAAAAATAGCTTTCACAGTTGACTCTTCAGAGGTGAAACAAGCTGATTCCTGCTTTTGGCACCCTGGGTTACCCCTCCTTCTGATCCACACAAACACGCGTGTATGCACGCATACACGCACACACACTCACTCACACCAACAAGCGTCCTACTTTTACATTGATATGTAATTGACCAGAATGACATAGGGTCCTCTGATCTGTTAAATAAAGCAGCATAACATGACATTTTTGGTGACTATCCTGTGTCAGACTAAAAAAACATTTCAGTTGATAAAACTATGATTCTCTTGGCAATTCAAAGAAAAATCACTTAGTGTTAAAAACAGTAACAGATCAATTTATATTTTTCAACTGGAAGAATGTCATCATAATAGCGAGCTCACACATCTGGCACTGATGACTGCATGCGCTCCCAGACATGGAGGGATGGTGGGGAAATGGCCGTTTTATTATAACGGTCCTCAACTTTAATTTTGACTGAAAAAACAGCTGGCGTCTGCTGTGCCGGTCAAATTCACACATACATACATACATATATATATATATATAGACTTAGCAGGGCTTTAAACCCTTTATTTTGTATTATTTTATTTTTTAAAGCATTTTAAACTTTTATTTCACACCAGTTGGTTATATATTTTAGTTAACTATGTACTTTACATTATTATCAAATATTTCTATTAATACATAGATATAATTGTCACTTTGTCTTAAAGTTGAAGTTTATGCCTCTGGGATAACTTAACATTTATTTCACCTTAGTTTATGTGTATGCCATGCACATAGACTAAGGCACATGTGATGCACATGTGATGCACATGTGATACACGTGTATCACATGAGAATCACATGGGTTTTTTTCCCACAAAGTATTCCAAAATCACACGTAAACATGTGAAAATTTGTGTGAACCACATGTGCATTTTGTGGCACATGATTTTCAGATGTGATTTTTACATGTAAAATGAATTAGATTTTTATTACATATTCAGTATAATCGCACAATCTTTACATAGAAAAAAAATCTGATTATATGTGGTGCACATGTGAGAAATATGTGATCCCATGGTGAATAAACCATGAGATCACATGAGCAAAATATTTTATCACATGTGGAACATCGGAACCACATGTGAATTTCATGGGATCTTTTTGTAAAGGCACTATGTCGTCCCTCCTCTGCTCCCAGGGTGGCGCCACTTTACTCAGCAGGTGAATCACCTCAGCTCTGGCATCTTCACCTAGTTTTTCCTTTAAGCCTTTTAGTCGAAGGTTCCATTTTCTTCTATATCAATCTTGTTCTTTAGACTTTTCCTTTAGCTCTACATTTTCATCTTGTAGCTGTCTAATATCTTTATCGCTGCCAGCCTGGTCCTACAGGGTTCAACTAGGGTTAGGGTTAGGGGCCTTCAGAAGCCTTGCTGAGGCTGCCTTTTGTGCTTTAGCAGCATGCTGAGCTCCTCAAATCTCTTCTGCATATCAAATCGTGCAGCATGTGTGTTAATTGCCACTAGGACCGTGGAGTTTGAGACTTCGTCTTTGTTAGGTTTAGTTATTTTTTAGGGGTGAGCAGAGGTCGCGTTAACTGCATATTTTCCGTATTTGACTGGTTATCTTTTTAAACAACAGGGCAACTTGAAGCCCGTCGGTCATTTGACTGGTGCACATGGGCAGATAAAATAGACTTTACAAAGAGTTGATCGCAGAGGCAACTAAAATCAATCAATCAAAAAATCCTTTCTGAATATCATCAACAAATGGAGCAGAAGACGTTGACCCTCCGGCGCTCAGAAGCGCAGCAGACCTAACATCTGTCTGTTTAGAGGAAGCGAAACCACATAAAAAAATCCTCCTAAAAGCGCAAGCCCAGACCACGCACTGGGTAAAAAAAAGTTCAATTGATCGGTTTGGATCAATTTGTGAGGCTGAGCGTGCTGGTAATTTAAGTGGAGTTGTTTAATTTAATTTAATTTTTTTATAAGTTATTGGGCCACAGTCTGTGGGTTTTGTTAAGGAGAAAAAGTTTGATGCGTTCATGTGTAAAGGGATCTGGATTAAAAGTTCAACTAGGTGAATATTAACTAAACCGCATAAAAATGTGCTAAATAGCCTAATGTTGATATTATTATAATTGTTGTGTATGATACACCAGGTCAAATAAAATAATGTTCAAGCAGATAACTGAAAGTAGCACATATAGTATCTCATTATAATGAGATACTATATCATTATTTTTAGATACTATCTCATTATCTCACCTCTCCCCCGGGTTGCCACCTTATTGTGGTGGAGGGGTTTGAGTGCCCCAATGATCCTAGGAGCTATGTTGTCTGGGGCTTCATGCCCCTGGTAGGGTCACCCAAGGCAGACAGGTCCTAGGTGAGGGACCAGACAAAGTGCAGCCCGAAGACCCCAATGACGACAGAAACCTTTGGACCTCGTGTTCCCTTGCGCGGACGCGGGTCACCGGGGCCCCACTCTGGAGCCAGGCCTGGAGGGGGGACACGATGGCGAGCGCCTGGTGGCCAGACTTTTGCCCATGGAGCCCGGCCAGGCTCAGCCCGAAAAGGCCCCTCCCATGGCCCCACCACCCGTGAGAGGGGCCAAGGGGGTCGGGTGCGATGTGAGATGGGTGGCAGCCGGGGGAGGGGGTCCTGGCGGTCCGATCCTCGGTTGCAGAAGCTGGCTCTTGGGATGTGGAGAAAGGAGCCACGTCTCTGGTGGGGAAGGAGCCACGTCTCTGGTGGGGAAGGAGCCAGAGCTAGTGCGTGAGGTTGAGAGGTTCCGGCTAGAAATAGTCAGTCTCACCTCAACGCACGGCTGTGGTTCTGGAACCAGTCTCCTTGAGAGGGGCTGGACATACTTCCACTCTGGAGTTGCCCGCGGTGAGAGGCGTC
>CAEGAD010070553.1:0-16423 GCA_903067055.1 Poeciliopsis paucimaculata | reverse complement strand
ATACAGTGCTGATGACATCACAAGCATGGCTCTAGTTGTGACATCACAGTTTTCCTTCATCTTTGGAATGATGATGTGAGTGTTTGAGGAATCTACCACACTGACCAACCAACCTCCTCCATCATCCTTCTCCTCACCTTCCTACCCCCTATATTGGAGTTGGGATGGTTATATAGTGTTATGGTGGCTCTGATTTATTCTCTGTAGACTTTTGTTCATGGTTATTTTTGTTGAGGTTTTGCATCTTAGGACAGTTGTCCCCTCTGGTTTTGGATGACATTTGAGAAGTTCTCATCGGATACAGAGGCAGCTATTTATTCAGTTAACAGGCTGCTTTATCAAGACTTTCTGGCCCTTTGAGGACATTTGTAATCTTGATGTGGCACAAAATGAAAATGAGACTGACACCCCTGGTCTAAAATGAAGAGCTACAAAGCAGAAATGACACATAACGAGGCGAATAATAAAATGAATAATGTTCCCGGCTCACGTTTCCCACAGTCCAGCATGCTGTTTATGACCTAGTGTTATTGGGGCTCAGCGAGCTTTACCTAACAGTCCTGTTTAGTTTGGCTGCTCAGAAGGAGAGCCCCTCACTGGCCCATTGCGGACCACTAACAGGACAGACAGCTGGATGATGGACCCCATCAAGTGCAGCTGTCAGTCACAAAACACAACTGTCCTTCCCGGGCTGGAGCTATGTCCTGTTGTTATTCTGGGGCCTCAGTAATGGGGGTATGTGCGTTTGGCTATTATCCCTAAATCTCATGAACTCAGACAATGGTGGCCGATGGCAGGGAGACAATAGTCCTCTTTACCTGCGCCGCTGCCTAAACAAGGCATGGAGTATTTATAGTCCATAAGCATGCACCGTTATATATCAGATGGGCAAGCGGTCAGCATATCTATCCATTGTTTTCCGTGCTACTCCGTCACAGAGCAGCAAGGACAAGGCTTGGTAGTCGGCTGGACACAAGGAAACATGGTGAGTAGATGCTTATTTCACTGGCTGTCTGGGGAAGTGGTGCTACCTCAAACCAAAGACAGGAGAAATTTGGAGACAGGAAAAGAAAAGAAAAAGAACAAACAAAAAACAAACAAACAGAAGAAACAGACAAAAGATGGGAGATGACAAGATGGAAATGCACATTGAAAACAGAGAACACTGGTGTTAAAAGAAGACATTGATTTAAAAAAAACAAAAAAGATTTAACCAAAATATTTGTTGGTATTACAGTTGCCATGCTTTTTGTGTAGCTAGATTATAATCAGCAGAAGCTTAAGTAAGAAAATACTCAAATCCTGAAGACACATTCGAAGTATTACAGCTATTTTACTCTTTTCATTTGTCATTTATGTTTAAGAGAAACAAAAAAATAAGTTGTGATTCGAGAATAAAGCATTCCTGAAAACATTTTATCCAAAGATTTAAGAAAAAGTGGTTTATAAATTTTTCCCCTGACAACAAAAGCGGCATCTTGGCTAAAAACCAGTTTGACTTCTGTCACCAAACCACTGAAAACTGAAGATGAATTTGAATTCTTGCTTCGACGTGGAAACTTTGTCAAGCCTTATGACAGTTCTTTACAGTTATAATCAAAGGGTTTGCCTCAGCAGTATTTAAAAAAAAAAGCATTTTAAAGCATTATCAAACTAGTATGTTCGGTTAAAAATCTTATTAACTTAACAGCAAGAATTTAATGTCCTTCAAAATTCAATTACAGTGTTCTAGAGAGGACACATAGGAGAAGAGATAAATAGGCAAGCGCCAAATTTTGACCAACAAAATTGGTGCTCAGCAGCAAATTCTGCATCATTTCATATTTAACCATCTTAAGAAAAAAGACAAGGCAACAATTTTGGGGTGCCAGAGGTCCTGTCTGAGGGACATCCGAGCGCCCCAGAGCTAATCCACAGCAAGCATTAGACCTCAGCTGTCGAAAGGCATGCGAATCCAAAATTATGTCATGGAGCTGTATTCCTTCACAACGTGTTTTTTTTTTTTTTAACAGTTCCTCAGCAGTCATGTAAATAGCTCAACATAATCCCTCCCTGTGAGGGTTTTCTGATCAAACAGGACTCAGACTAGCATCCTGTCATCGTCCAGGCCCTGCGGAGTAATCCCCCGTCTGATCCTGGAACTATGGAAGTGCAGGCAGCGGACTAGGCTCCCCCCACCCCTTCCTCACAAAACAGTAAATAATATTTCCACGACCAACTGACAGTCTGTAATCCTGCTTAAGTAAATGTCTGCCCCACTGGAAGTGCCCCTACGGCCTCTCACTCATCCTTGGCTTGTCTTAAAGGCACAGTTGACAGTAAAATAAAAAACAACAGTGAGTCAAGTTAAAGAAGGCAACCTGGTGCAGGGGCAAATCTAGAAAGTTTTTAAAAGGGAGGTCTTGATGGGGCCCTGCTGGTAATCCTGGGATGGAACTCAAAAACCAAAAGCCATATATAGTGCAGCGGTGAAAAGTTAAGTAATGGATAGAAATATCCTTTACCATCCCACTGTGGGGAAATTCAGCAAGTTTAAGGCAAATGGATAAATACATAATTAAACTAAGGTAAGAAAAAAAAGAAGAAGAAAGTAATAAGAGGCTTTGCAGTAAGGAAAAAAAGCTGTTAAAAGTAGCATACTCAAATTATAAGAAATTTCCCCAACGCATAGAACACATAGATAGATGTAAACATGAGTTTGTTGGGAGCAGGGATGCTTAGAAAGTCCATCCTGGGAGGAAGGATCTGTATTAACGCTCCTATTGGTAAGATTGTCAGCAATAATTAATCCTTTCAAAAAATGGCACCAACTTCATCATTTAATACCTTTAAAGCCGTTAGCCGCATCTTAGTTGCGGTCATAAAAGATTTACCACTGTCCTGCTGCTGCTGGTAGTAGGAGGTGGTTTTGGGTTTAACCTTGGTGTTGTGATCAAACCCTGCAGTCTCCAAAGAAAGCCAAGAAGAGAGCGGAGGGAGCGAGCTCCAACGTGTTCTCCATGTTTGAGCAGGCCCAGATCCAGGAGTTCAAAGAGGTAAGCAGACCCGAACCCGAGCTCCGCACCCCGCAGGGACTGCTGGCTGTGCCCACTCGAGTCACATCGGGTGTTTTTGAATCCCCTGCAGGCTTTCACCATCATGGATCAAAACAGAGACGGATTCATAGACAAGAACGACCTGAGGGACACTTTTGCAGCGTTAGGTGAGAGAGAACGGGTTGTGTGGAGCGAAGTTTGTAAAGTTACAGAGTAAAACAAAAAAAATAACAGTAACATTTATGTTTATTTAACCTGTCATAGAGAGAAAAACAGTGCAGAAGTTCATTTTTCAAAGTCATGTTTTCACAATGTTCATAAATGTCAGACTTAAATTCACAAGATTAATATTTAGTTTGAAAATAAATGCTTAATTTGAAAATTAAAACGTTCAGTTTAGAAATAAATATTTTGTTTGGAAAATACATTTTTAGTTTGGAACTGACTAAGTCTGGAAAATAACTGTTTAGTGTGAAACCAAATATTTAGTTAGCAAAATAAATATTTCATTTGGAATCACACAGCGTTTGAAAACTAAATATTTAGTGCAGGTTTAACAATGTATTTGGGAACTAAATATAGTTTGTGAACTAAATATTTAGCTAATAAATAATTCCATTTGGAACGCTGACATCTACGAATGTATGACTAACATTTGTTACTCAGACAAAGTGATGAATTAAATAATTTTGAAAAATTAACACCCATAAGTTTTGCTGTTAGTTTTTACTGTGTAATTTCACAAACTGTATCTCACATTGTCCACTTATGTGATTCTTTCTCAGTGAGTTAACTTTTCAGCTCATCCATTAAATATTTAACTTTTTGTTATTTATTTTAAACAAACGTGATTAAACACGAGTAAAAAAAAAATCATCGTCACAGCCAGAGCCCCACGCTTCACTCCACCCTGACCTCTGACCTCCCTCTTCCTTCAGGCCGGTTAAATGTCAAACAGGAAGAGATTGACGATATGCTGAAGGAGGCACCGGGTCCGATCAACTTTACAGTCTTTCTCACCATGTTTGGGGAGAAACTAAAAGGTAATCCAGGATCATCATCATTCATGCAAATAAAGTTGTGTTTTTCATTGTTTTTTTTAAAATCGCACAAAAAAACTATTTACATTTTCATCAGGTGCTGACCCAGAAGAGACCATCCTGAATGCTTTCAAAGTCTTTGACCCTGAGGGAACAGGAACACTAAAGAAAGATTAGTGAGTATTAATCTGAGGCTAACATTTTACACAAAGTGGCCGGCGGATTTTTTCACCTTCTCTGCTCGCTTTCGCAGCGTGACGGAGATGTTGACGACCCAGGCGGACAGATTCTCGGCTGAAGAGGTCGGTGCTCTACCTCGGACGATCATCCTGTGGCTTTTTGAGCAGTTTGAACTCAACTGATCCTTAAAGAAAAAAAATCAAATTTTCTGTCCACAGATGGAACAGATGTTTGTAGCATTTCCTCCTGATGTAGCAGGGAACCTGGACTACAAGAATCTGGTCCACATCATAACACACGGTGAAGAGAAGGACCAGGAGTAGATGGAGTCAGCCTCACGGGTCCAGATGGTGTCCAGTTACGACGGCACACAAACCAATGTCTGAATAAAAAAGTTGAAAAAGAAATTTGGTCTCGGTTTCGCTAACTGTCCTAAATAAAGTTCAGACACATACTAAGGATGGGCATTTATCGCATCGTTTATCATTTATTGCGATACTTTATTGTCATGATAATAATTTTGATTTATCATTGTCACTATCAATTCTAATTAATGTTAAAAAAAATTCTATATTGGCTGCATTGTTATTTTTGCTATTTTCTCCAGTTTTTGCTCAATGAAACCACCAATAAATAGCAATAAATTAGAAAATATGATAATATGCAGTTAATGTGATACAAACAAATCACATGTTTTTATGTGAGGAGTGTCCTAAAGAAGCATATTGCAAGGCAGTGAGTTTTTCAAGAACTCTTTTTGTGGGGCTGTGATTCCTCTGTTGAAACCATGCAGTTACCTAAAAAAAAAAAAAAAAGTAGCAATAAATAGTTCTTATTGTCACTTTTATTATTATCACAAAAAATTGTGATAAAACTAAGTCGCCCACCCCTGCCATGGTGCCTGCTTATCTACTAATGTATTGTAATTGTCACCAGTAAAATAATTGTTCTGCAGCTAAAAGGGCACCAAAACTGACTCTAGCCCTGGGGCCCACATATTTGTAAATTCGGCCCTGTGTGCACAAAAAGACTATTCATGAGGTTACTTTAGAAAGAAACTGCATACACTGGATTTTATTCATAAGTATGGGAGTACAAGGGGTTGCATTATATTGTAATTTTCCCACTTTTAAATTTCATAATTTCCCATCCACTTTAAAAACGTGCAACTCTCTGTTGGTCTTTGACATAAAATCATGTGTTGTCTGTGCTTGTGTTGTTATTTCACGTAAGTATTCCTATAGGCATTTAAATACCTATAGGGATACTATAGATATTCCAATAGGTATTGATCCTTTGTATATTTTGAACTCCTATTCAGAAATTGTGACTATAGAACAACCTCCATGAAAAAAAAAATATACATCTTTTAAGTGAATGAATAAAGAGAGAGGGTTTGACATACATCAACACAACAACAGAATAGAAAGCATTCATGAGGGTCCAACTAACACCAAATATAACTGCAACATGCGCCATGACGCGCGTGCCAGCCCCACGTCTCCCTGTTTCCTGTTTTAGAGAAGTGCGTGCGGTTCAGCCTCCTATTGTTGCAGCTGGAACACATTGTCAGCGATGCTATCTAATTATAGCATGTAGTCATTTCACTTTTAATCCCGTTGCTGACAGTGCGGCAGTAAAAAGAGGCAGCGGGGCCACCGGCAGCATCCCGAGCCCTAATGTCACTGCAAACTTCTTTTGAGACCTGAGTGAAGTTGCCCCCCCCAACTTCTTCAAATCAGACAGAATTGGTGTCAAATATTTGTGCTACGTTTGTGCTGGTTTGTGCAGCAAAAATTTTTGTTTATGCCACTATCATTTTAAAGATATAAAGACATTTTTCTAAAGGTCAACCAGCCCCCAACTTCTTCAAATTAGACAAAATGGGTGTCAAACATTTGTGCTGGTTTGTGCAAACGTTTGACATCCATTTAGTCTGATTTCATAAAAGTGCGGGGGGGGGGGGGGTTTGACCTTTTGACCTTTAACCTTTCATTAATATCTTCAGAGCCAAAGCAGCACAAACGTAGTCGAGTTAATTGACACCAATTTCGTCTGATTTGAAGAAGGTGGGTGGGGGGGCTGGTTGACCTTTGATGACCTCTAGAAGCATTTCTTTATATCTTTAAAATGATAGCGGCACAAACGAAAATTTTTGCTGCACAAACGTTTGACACCAATTTTGTCTGATTTGAAGAAGGTGGGGGGGCCAACTTCACTCAGGTTCTTTTGAGCGCCTAAATATAACGAAGGGCATTGCTGACTGAGCTGTGTATCCTTAAAAGGTTTCCGTGAGAAGGTTTATTAGCGAGAATGAGAAGCTTCGGCTCATTAAACAGGAACTGGCCGCAGGCTGCTTTAAGCTGAGTTCTTCCAGAGCTCATTTCAGAGACGATAAAATGTCTGTTCAGGGGGTTTCTTCCCTAAGCTTTCAGACTCCCAACATTAAGCGACGTACAGGCCCGTCTGCAGCCGACAGGATGTCATGAACCAGGCAATCTGAAATAGTCTGGACTAGAAATCATTATTTATTCATGGCATTTACTATTGGGAGGAATACGGCTCCGTTTGTATGCTTTACCTTCTTTTCAACTGCTGCTTTTGATTATGATTTCTCCAATAGAGGAATCTAGAATAATTGCAAAACTATTTGATATTTCAGTTGCTTATGAGAACTACCAAAAGTAGTTGGCATATGAATCATGGAAAAGAAATGTAACCTTTGGAACTTTCTATGTGAATCTGATTCTGCTGTCTGTATTTCCTCTATAGGATAATAATTCTATTCTATTCTATTCTATTCTATTGTTTACCCCCTATGGCTATAATTTTCTGTTGAAAATATCAATGAGTCATTCTCATATTATCATCAATATGAGCATGATAAACACACTTTAGGAATCCGTTTGATTTCATATCATCCCAGTTGAAAATTAATTATTTTTTTTCAAATTTAATTTCTTCCAAAGGCCACACGAATAAACTAGAAAGCATCAAGAATAGTCCTGACCCAAACACAAAATTTAATGTTTTGAAGGGACTTTACGTGATAGACTAACATAAAGTGGTGCAGAAGCTTTTTTTTTTCTTTTTCTTTTTTTAATGTTGCTTGAAATGAAACAATATGAGAGAGGACAAAAAATAAAGGAGTATAGTCTGAAAATCCAAAAAGACTCAGTCTAGGTATAACTGCACTTTTCAAGCTAGACATTTTCTCATCTTGAAAAAAGGGAAATTAAGAATGGAGACGTCATTTTTAGTCAATGTAAATTCAAAAATGTAAAAACAACGTGTCTTATGTTGTCCAGTTCGTGTCTCCGGATGCTCTTTCTCCACCCGGACCGGCAGAGGGCAGCAGTGGCGCAGCTGCCGGCCCCGTCCTCCCAGGAGCCTGCTGGTTAGCTCTTCAAGGTGCGGCAGAGCGAAAACAGAGACACCATCGCTAGCTAATAGCTAGTTCGGCTGGCGTTTATTTTTTATGCCCCGGTTTTTAAAAACAAAAGCCGCCACTGTCTTTCTTTTTTTTTTTTTTTTATGAAAACGGGGATGTAAAGTAGCTTTTAAATTTTCAACAACAAAAAAAAATTGTCAACGAGCCTACAAGCCGAACTGGGTCTCAGTAACATTTCTTTTAGGCTCAGTCTGAAAATTCACGAGCTAAGCTAAGCTAATAGGCTGTAGCTAAAGCTAGGGTAGCTAGCGAGCTAGCTTTCGTAAGTGTACTAACGCCGAGATCTTATCGAATCGATTTTTTTTTATAGAAACAGAAAATGGCGGATGTTGACAAGCTCAACATAGACAGTATTATTCAACGTCTTTTAGAAGGTAAGTGCGATCTCAAATAAAATACAATGGCAATGCCGATGCTGTTATGACAATAACAAATGTAAATGGGAAGGTAGCTTCATTTTCTCGTCTTTAGTTATCATTTCCTTGCATTTAGTCCTCGTAGGGAATAACCACAAGTTATCACTAAACGTGTTTAATGACTAGGAATCTCAGTATTCCCAAAGGTAAAGAAAACCACACTGTTCTCATACACAGACATTGCGCATACCGGTGTAACGTCACTTTCTGTGACCCTTAGATTGTGTGACCTGATTAGGTTTTCAGCGGCCGCTAAGCGTATTGTCTGGATTGAGTTACTGTTCACAACGAAGAATGCACAGTATCCATCTTTATGAGGTGCCATAAAGTGATTATTGCTCAATTTGAGAACTTTACCCCCAGTTAGTTTCAGTGTCGCTAAAATAACAATCTGTCAAACACCTGCTTTTTCTTTCTTTTTTTAATGTTAATTCTTGAAATTAGCCACTCTTTATAAATACTACTATGAAGTCTGCCTTGCTCTCCTGTTCCACCCAACCTGCCCGTCCAGATTCTGCGCTAGGTGTTGCTGACTTGGCAGTGACTGTGCTAAGTTGTTATCTTTGCTGATTGTTTGTTGTTGTCTGGGCACATACACAGTCCGAGGAGCAAAGCCTGGCAAGAATGTGCAACTGCAGGAGAACGAGATCCGTGGACTGTGCCTGAAGTCCAGAGAGATCTTTCTCAGTCAACCCATTCTGTTGGAGCTGGAGGCCCCCCTCAAAATTTGTGGTAAGCGAGAAATTGTGTGTCGCTAAATCCGAATCTTAAACGGCAACAAAATCACATGGCGGAATACATTACAGAGGCTAAAACATTAATTATATTCAATAATTCCTCCCCTCCCACACCTCTGTCTGGCAGGTGACATCCATGGGCAATACTATGACCTCCTGAGGCTTTTTGAGTATGGGGGCTTCCCTCCAGAGAGCAACTATCTGTTCCTGGGTGACTATGTGGACAGGGGGAAGCAGTCTCTTGAAACAATCTGTCTTCTTCTGGCCTACAAAATCAAATACCCGGAGAACTTCTTCCTGCTAAGGGGAAACCACGAATGTGCTTCAATCAACAGAATATATGGTTTCTACGATGAGTGTGAGTATTGTTTAATTGAACCAAATTTGAGATATGTTTTGTGTTCAAAGAGAATTTAGCAGCTAAATAGGATTCAGGCGTTGACACACGATTTCTCTGGCAGGGCATAGGCTGTTTAAAGGACACTGACTCGTGTAAGATTGCAAAAGGAGGAAATGTAAAATAAAGGGGAGAAAAAAGTAAATGAGTGCTGGGTCCTGAAGAACTACATAAACTCCACAATTATGCAAAGGTTTTAATAAGGTTTAATAACAAAAATAAAGACGAAAGCATGCAATGACATGAAGCCAAAACACGTCCCTTTTTTTTGTCTTATTAAAAACCTTTGCATAACTTTGGAGTGTTGAGTACTATAAAAGCATCTCTTATATTCTAACTACATGAAAGAGATGCAGTAATCTGGCTTTTACTGACCAATCTATCCATCTTCTTTCACCCTTACAAAAAAAGGGTGCTGGGGCCTATCTCCAGCTGTCAACGGGCAAAAGGCGGGGTACACCCTGGACAGATCGCTAGTCCATTGCAGAACAATTATAACCCATAAAAGAGAAAATGTGCCACAAGTACCAGCAGACAATGAAGGCGTTTCATTGTCTGTCCCTGTTTTCTATTTTGATTTACTGTTTTTTTGTTTGTTTGTTTTTTCTAACTGAAATAAAAAAAAAAATAGGTCATTGGTTGAATAAGTTGTGATTGAAACTAGTGGGAGAAATTAGTTTTGATGCATTTAATGAGCATGGGAAAAAAATCTGATTTTTCTGTGTTTAATCTGTCATCATAGTTTAGTCCGAACCCAGTGGGAAACCTCTGATAGGTTTCCACCGCTGGCTGTTTCTCTGGTGTATGTTTATTACACAATGACGAATTAAAACATTCGTTGTTGTTGTCAGGTAAACGAAGGTACAACATCAAGCTCTGGAAGACCTTCACAGATTGTTTTAACTGCCTCCCTATTGCTGCAATTGTGGATGAGAAGATCTTTTGCTGCCATGGAGGTAGGTTCTTGTTTTCACAGGTCTCTGTACACAATGCTATGTTTTTTTATGTGCATTATTTTCACAACTGTGGCGTATTAGAAAACTTGATGCATCTTTGACGTAAGCTGCTCTTATTTGTCTTTGTGAAACGCTCCCTCTGCAGTTTGTCGTTCCGTTTGGACTGACCCACATGTAACAGGTCCTGACCCCTGTATTTGTTTGTTTATTGGTATCACTGCCTTGTTTTTGCATCAAGGACTGTCACCCGACCTTCAGTCCATGGAGCAGATCAGACGTATCATGCGTCCCACTGACGTGCCTGACCAGGGCCTGCTGTGCGACTTGCTGTGGTCCGACCCGGACAAGGACGTTTTGGGCTGGGGGGAGAACGACAGGGGCGTCTCCTTTACCTTCGGCTCCGAAGTGGTAGCCAAGTTCCTGCACAAGCACGACCTGGATCTGATCTGCCGCGCCCACCAGGTAACTCCAACGCCCCCTGTCTTTAGCAAACAGAAACGAGATTGTGTGAGAACGCATTTGTACAAGGACATCGCATCCAGGGAGTTGGCAGGCGTACTGCACAGACTGAACTAGTGTTCCCAGTCGTTTTGTTTTTGTGTACCTTTGACCTATTTTTTTTTTTTTTTGTATGTTAACGCTTGTGCCCAGTACAGGAAAATGTTTTTTCTTCTTTCTTGCTTTTAAAATAAAATCAATTAAAAATACTGAAATGTGTAGGTTTCAGGAAAACTTCAAAAAAATGAAACAAAACAAAAAAAAACAGGGCTTTTGTTGGTCACCGTCTAAAGATAGAAGTCAATACATAATTATTCATAAGTTTACTAGGGCTGCATATTAGCAGCAATAATCCTTAATGTTGGTGAATGTCACATGGCTAAATGACTTGCCGTAAATAAACAATAGCTGTGTTTCTATTAACCATATAATTGCACAACTTGACATTTTGAAAATAAATTTGCTTAACAGAAACACAATAATAAAAAATAAAAAAAACATTTTTGATTAGGTGGATGTTTTTTTATTATATCGACATTGGTTTATTTTGCAAACAGCTTTTTCACATCACACGAGTCACATGATCAACGAGCTGTTGCCACTGATGCAAAACATGAAGAAGACAACAGGAAGTAGTTGGAGGATGATAGCGCGGCAAGATTTTTAATATCTTGTCACATGAATAAACTTATTCAAATGTGATTTTAATGGTGTTTCTTATTTAATGGAAACAACAAAATTGTAAAATTGTGTTCTTTTGACATTAGCGTCAGAACACAATTAGTGGAATATGGACAAAGTTTTGTGCACGTTTGTAATGGAGACGCAGCTTATGTTAATGTTTTACTTTGCGTTTGTTGCCACCGTTGACCTCATATAGTGATTGTTCTTATAGAAAACAATCACTATAACATTGTTTGATTTTAACAAGTTGCGTCTTCTGTTTTGGGGAAGGAGTTTCTTGGGACTTATTTAACGTCCTAATCTTAATTGTAGACTAAACAATCCCCAATCATATTGATACCGTGAGATTATAACATCTAATTACTAATGTATCATGCATCTCTTTAACATAAAGCTCTAATCTATTTTAAACATTGTTGAAAAATGTCCCTGAAATTGGATTGATATGAAAAATGGACCAGTTGCGTTTGTTGTCATGTGACCAACTCAGTGTAGCCATTTCTGTTAATGTTAGCAGCTTGAGCAGCGGACTAAACTTGTCACCATCCACAAATTAAATAATTCAGTTTTAACATTCTTCTAGGGCATAACTTTTAATCTCGTCTGTTCTATCTGTGATTTTATTTATTTTCATTTTTTGCAGGTTGTTGAGGATGGCTATGAATTTTTTGCAAAGAGGCAACTCGTCACATTGTTCTCGGCACCGAATTATTGCGGGGAGTTCGACAATGCTGGTGCCATGATGAGCGTCGATGAAACTCTAATGTGCTCCTTTCAGGTATGTGGCTTTTTTTCTGCATTAACCATCAAAGGCAAATTCCTTTTCTTTTTTTTCCCCCTCTCTCTCTTTTTGGACTTCGGCAGTAAAAGCATGTCCTTATAAACAACAAAAAAAATGGATTCAGAATATTTACTGATATTGAGTTGTGCTCTATTCTACTTAAATCAGAATTCCTTATTGGGAGGGAAAAATAAACAGGATGGCATTTTGAAGCCAGGGTACCAATCAAAATCCAATATGGCCGTCAAATATTGAACTTTGACGTCATAATGTTTTATGTGAAATTTGGTGGTTTTTGTCTCATTAGTCACACACTGTATTGTATCACATATTTAGCGTATTTCATTCATGTTTACATAAACTGAAAAAAAAAGTCTTATTGTCATTTGTTGTCACCTCATTAAAGCTGCAGTATGTAATTAAAAAAAATTAAATTTTTACACATAAGTAAAATTAAATTTTTACACATTTATTGAAACTCACTAAGTCATGACAGTACTCAATGAGACAATAATCTATTAAACAAATCAAGCTTCTCTGCCTTCTCGCAGTTCCAGCTAGAAACAACCAATCATAGCCAGGAGGAGGATCTTAGCGCTGTCAATCATGCCTGTGTGTGTGCTGAACCTAGGGAACTCTGGGAGTAGTATTTAAATGGTGATTTGCAGAGTTATTTTCTGAAAAGGTTTCTGCGTTGTGCTTCTCCTGCAGATTTTAAAACCAGCTGAGAAGAAAAAGCCCAACGGCAGCCGTCCCGTGACTCCCCCCCGCAACATGGTCGCCAAACAAGCCAAGAAATGAGGGGCCACACTGCTGCGGGGACCAAATGGCCAGAGATTCATTCTTCCTGGTCTGCTTTCATCTTCTGCATTCAAAGGATTGGTTATTTTTCACGCTGCCAATACCGCAAAGAGATCCACTCCGATCTGATGAAAGCAAATATATTTTATTGTTTTCCTGTCCACAGGGGTAAATTGATATGTCACCATGGAAAAACCTCAGGTGTTTTGCACTCCATTTTGCAGCTAGTCTTTGCCACATATGACTGTTCAATCAGGAAAAATGTAATAATATGGCTACGTATGCACAGGAATACCTTGTTTGAAGCTGTGCACACTTTTTTTTCCCCCAAGTTTATTTTGTCTTTCCTTTGTCATTTCATTCACCTGTAATTGTTAATGGCTTATAAAAAGTTTGAGGAAAGTCACAGACACAAGTTTATGTCTGTAATCTTTATTTACAGTTAATTTACTCATAATTTCATAGAGAATTGACTACACTGCATCACGTTTTTAAATAAGTCTTGTGCTAAATTAAAAACAATAAACAAGCACTATTGTAATGTCTAAATCTTTCTAATAAACTCTGGTGTGTTTTAGGGTGGAAATTGATACCTGAATGTTTCTTTCTAAGACTTTTATTCCTCTTGAACCTAATGAACAGAAAACACAGAGAAGTTGTACATTGTAAGGCACTGCGAGGAGAAAGAAGAAAAATATTCTGCCAAATTATTTTAGAAAAAAAGATGAAGTTTGTTTTTAATTGAATCTTTTATGCTTAAATTACTCTTTTTCGAAACGTCTGATCGATTTGCCGTGTTACGTTTGGTGCACGTTTTCTGCCTGGGACAGAACGTTGTGTTTCCATATTAGGAAACGTTGATTTGGTAATAACCTCTGACGTCAGAGCAGTCACAAGACCGTGAGGTCTGAGGCCGCAGCAGCAGCAGCTGCTCCTCTGTCTCTTACGCAGTGTCTGTCTCTGGGGCGAAGTGGCAGCATGGCCGCTCACAACCAACACTCTCAGGACTACAACAGAGGATCAAACCGATTTCTTTAAAAAAAATTTCTGCTTACACCACCAAAAAAAAAAAAGACAGCTTTGGGAGACTACTTCTACCGTCGGCGGCAGTTCGTCTTTACGCGCGGAGGCTGTTTTCGGCAGCGGTTCTCCAGCCTGGTTCGCCTGTCAAACATCGCGTGCTTACATCGACGCTAAGCTAGCTCGACCGCTAGCTTGGCCGGTTTGTTTCGTACGGAGCTGGTGCGTGGGTGATGTTGTCCGTGCTGTCTTACGGTAGACTTGTTGCCAGAGCTGTCATCGGCGGGCTTTCTCAGACAGACAGCCGCGACTACAGCCTGGTGACGGCGAGCTGCGGCTTCGGCAAAGACTTCCGCAGAGGCATCCTGAAGAAAGGGATGTGTTATGGGGACGACGCGTGCTTCATCGCCCGGCACAGGTCCGCCGATGTTTTGGGTAAGTGTGCTGCTCTTTTGTTTGCTCTGGGAATGATATTGCTGCGCACGCAGCGTCATTCTTCACATAACAGCTTGTAACTACCGGTTGAAATGTGTAGGGTCACAATATAATTTCTTATTGATAAACTGGGTTAATTAGTGTAAATTAGTGGTGTCTGTGGAATCAACACTGGGACACTTGATCTGTGTGGGTCTCCTACCACCTAATCTGATTGCATGCTGACACCCGCAGAGTAGATCAGGTTGCCAGATTTAACTTGCAAATTGGAACACCTTCAAAACAAAATCGTATTGTTTTTGGACCGGCTTGCTTCATATATTTTTATTTTTTAGGTTGCAGGCTCCTCTCTATTGTCTGACTCTGGGTGGGAAGATGCAGTGGGACTGTCCTTGTATGGTCAGCAGAACAGATTCTGGCGTCTTGAGCCCAGAAACTTTCCTTTCTAGGCAAATCTTGGATTCCCACCATGAAGCTCTTATAAGGCAAAACTATAAAACCCAGTGAACACAACATCTTCAGGTCTTAATAAAAAAACTAAAATTTGAGTAATTTATTTGCATATCTGCTCAACAGTTCATGCCCGTTGAACTTTTTTCACCTTGCTCCCACAAGCCGGCATGTTTCGATTTTCAGTTTTATGTGAAGTAAAATGATGGTTTCGATTTTATAACGTGTGTCACCACACTGTATACGTCACAATGACCACACATGATGAAACATGGTGGTGGCAGAATTATGCCGTGAATGCTTGATATGAACGTGGGTGGAGATTGGGTTAGAATGGATCAATGTTTTTAGATGTGCAAAGCTAATAGATGTGCAACAAAAAACTTGCTGTATTCTCAGTAAACACTGTATAATTTAGCCACAGCTGTGGACTTTAACTGAGCCTGAGCAAAAATCATTTTAAAATGTTAGAAATATTATCTGCTTCACAAATCTGGCTCCATCCAAACTGCTATTTTTATTTCCTTGTATTTCAGTGCTTACATAACCATCTCACCTGTTTGCTTTTTTTTTTAGGTGTAGCAGATGGAGTTGGTGGCTGGAGAGACTATGGTGTGGACCCGTCGCAGTTTTCCAGTACACTGATGAAGACGTGCGAGAGGCTGGTGAAGGAAGGACGCTTTGTCCCCAGCAGCCCAGTGGGAGTCCTTACCACCAGCTACTATGAACTACTACAGAACAAAGTGCCTCTACTGGGTAAGCAGACAAAAACATTTATTTTGGTATCTTGCAAGTTCTGTTATCTTGTATCACCGCTTTTATTATTCCACAGAATAAGGACAAACCCCACCACTTAGAAACAGGAAACCATTGGCATCAGTTGACAGGGGTTCAGACTGTAACCACTGCTGTGTGCAGACATGCTCCGCCTTACAGTGAAAACGGCACATTTCCATGTGGTTTAGATCTGAGCTACATTATCCGGACCTACGCAGTTTTCATCTGTTCGGTTTATTGCTGGCTGGGCTGGGATTTTTGCATCATGACTCACAACAGCCAGATCCCATCATGAAGTCCTAGGAATGTCCCAGCCAGTATCCCTTTCCTCCTGCGTGGTGTTGCCTCAAAACAAACCCTGTGCACGCGATCTTAACGTCGGCAAAGGAGTGTGACAAGGGAACGGATCTTTCTCAGCAAATGTCGGTAGTTTTCCACTGAGAACCCAGGGAAAACAAAAGTTTGGATTGTACCATCCTTGACACGGCCGGAGGAATGCTACTGAGGCAGGCGGGGTGTGTAATTGTTTAGCCTCAGAGAAAAGTGAGAGGCAGAGGACTGAGTCAGAGCGTGTACGGGCTGGGGGAATTTCAAGGTTGATCCCAGAGAGAATATTTTGGTGCTCCGGATGAATCACCAACAGGGTGTGGTCTCACGTCGTCGGCCTGCTCCAACAGCTCCAGTTTCCTCCTTTTCATCTCTCCTGCAGATGGGAGGTTACAAAATATATATATATTTATGAAAAAAAAACTGTGAATTCTCAGG